>QYSG01013558.1:0-15927 GCA_003988875.1 Lachnum nothofagi
TTTTTGTTTTTTTTGCTAAAATTAGCAATATTAAAAGTTTCTTTAAATATATTAAAAAAAACATTATATATTTTAATGGTTTTTTTAAGTTTATTATAATTAAATATATTATTTATTTTTATATATTAACTATAAAATCTTTTTTATTAAATTAATGGAATATTTTTTAATAAAAGTTTTTTTTAAAAAATTAATAAATCCACTAATTAAAAAGTTAATGGACTTTTTTAAATATTTAATAAATTAGCTTTTTAATTATTTGGAAAAAATACTTTTTGGTTTAATGGACTTTATAGTTTTTATATTATTATAAATTTAAATATTTTGATTAATATTATTATTAAATTATTTTAATAAGTTATTTTAAAGTATTATATAATTATATGATTTTTTAAAATAACTATAATATTTAAAATAAAAAAAATAAAAAATAATAATATTTAATGCTTTTTACGGAATCCAAAGGTTTTTGGCATTTATTAATATTTCAAAAACTTATGATTTTTTTTTATTAGTTTATTTTTTTTTTTTATAAAATGCCTAAAAATTCCTATTAATATTTAGCTAATATAATAATAATTATTTATAATACCTTGATTTTTTTTTTTAAAATATTTAAATGTTAATTTTTGCAATTTCCGGAATATTCAAATATAATTAATATTTAATAAATCCTTTATTTTTCCGGTATTTTAATATATTTAATTTTTTAATTTTTAGATATTAGTTTATTTGCTTATTTGCGGTTTAAAATATATAAATACTAATAATAAAGTTATTTTTATTATATTAAATTGCTATATTTATTGTAATAATCTGGTTTAGCTTTTTATATTATAAAGATTCAAATAAATGACTTTATAAACATTATTATTTATAGTTTAAGATTTAAATTAAAAATACTTTAGTATTATATAATCCAAATAAAATATAAAAAATAAAAAGCCACTGTTAATAAAACTTATTATATATACTACTTTTAATAATATATTTTATTATTATAATAATAAAATATTTAAAATTAAAGCAATATATTATTTTTTTTATTTATTATTTAAATTATATAAAAAAAGTAATAATCAAAATTCCAAAAATATTTTTATATTTTTTAATATAAGCTTTTTTTATATATTTAATACTATAAAGTATATTTATTCTTTATATAGGTTATTATATATATAAAGCTAAAAAAAGAAATAATCCTTTAATAAAATCTAATATATAAATAATATTATTTAAAGTTTAATCAAAGGGCTAGGTATTAAATGTAATTTCGTTTATATTATTAAAGAAATAAAGCTATTTGCAGCTTATATAAAACCGGGGTAATTACGTGGTCTGGTTACATGCAGATCGATTCACCCCGTCACAATATAATATTTTATTTATATTTATATTATTTATAATTAAAAAAAAAAATTTTTTTTTTGTTAAAATACTTATATTAAAAAATTATTTAATAAATATAGTATAAACAACTACTATTTTATTTTTATTTTTATTTTTATAAATATTAAAACTATTTTTATTTTTTTTAAAAAAAATAGTTTTATTTAATAATTATTTATTTTATTATTTATATATATTTTAATATTATTTTTAATATTAATATTTTATTATGTTTTTTTTTTAATTTTTTATTTATATATTTAAAAAAAAGTTTTAAAATAATAAAACTTAATTAATTGGTTTTATTGATTTTAATTATATAAATTATATTAATATTAGATTTTTTATAAATACTTTTGTGTTTTTATTGACTAATTGCATTTTTATATAAATATTTAAAAAATAAACTTTTATAGTTTTATTATATTTTAAAAAAAAATTATTAAATTATATAAATTTACTAAGTTTTTTTTAAATTTAAATATAAATTTAATAATATTAATATATTTTTTTTAATTAAAAATTAAAAATTTTATATTAAAACTAAATATATTAAAGTTTAATAGTATTAAATTAAAAATATTATTATAAATAAATTTATTAATTTTTAATATATTATTAATTTTTAATATATTATTATTATTAATAATATAATAAATAATTTTATTAAATTTTTTATTAAATTAATATTTAATAAATTTATTAATTAATTAAATTTATAAATATTAAAATTATAAAATTAAAAAATATATTAATAACTAAAAAATAATAAACTTAAAACTAAAAAATATATAACAATTAATCCTTTAGCTAAGTATTTTTAGCGCAAATTTCTTAGTAATTTACTGCCTATAAAAACAACTTTGTATTTTAATAATTAATTTAATAATTATTGCTTTTACCTTTTATTAAAGTGCCTATTTTAATTGTACGCTAGCATAACGCCTCTAAATACCTATGCTCTATAAAAAACACTATTGCCGGTAGTATATATAGGGTTTTTACTGGCCGTAATAAATGCAATATATCTAATACGGTACGGCCAGTGGTACGGAGATTGCGGTCAAAAGTCTTTTGCAATAGGGGTTAAATTAAAACTATAAGGCTTTAATACCCTAAAGAAATACTTTGTTAGTACTAAATTTACTATAATCTAATATTTTACTTCATTAATTTTATTTAAATTATAAAAATTATAATATAAGGTTTTTTGATTATTATAATAATAAATTTTAGGGGCTTTTAGTACTAATAAGCTTAAAGCTTCAAAGTAGCATAGGGCATTATAGGGCTTTATTCCCCAAAACTAGTTTTAGTTCTTTGTTAAATAATAGCTATTTGGTTATAGGGGCTTTTAGATATTAGAAAAAGGCATTTTAATGGTTAAAAGCCTATAAATATAATACTTTAATATTTTAGAATAGATTTATATTACTATTACGAGAGACTTTTGACCGCAATCTCTGTATTTATAGCTTAATATGTGCATTAGTAATACCACGGAATACTATCGACAACACTGTTCCCGTTCAGCTTCAACCAAGCTTTGCGTTGACACTTCGTTAGAATGATGAGATGCTTATCTATTTGTTGTACAGAAAAGCGTAGTTTACACGCTAGCTATACGTGGAGTTATACGAGACGAAGCCCTCAACATGAGGATTTGAGTGTCTTGAATTTTTCATCATATGATACTATTTACCCCATCTTTCTCCTTTTCAGCCATTTGCGCCGCCATCCGAGGCATTCGTGTTTATCCTCATCATATATTGACTCTTTTACTTCTTGTCATCGTGCTGCTTCTTGTTTCTAATCTAAAAAGCCGTTTTGAACTTCTTCCTCGGAACGCCAGCTCCCTCTCCGACTGCCAGAATATCTAGCGGGTCATTTCCAACACCCATCCAGTGCACCAATCACACAATCCGAATTGTTCTCTCTTCAGCATCCGCGAACCAATCCTCCCAGTCTTCCCAAAGACTTAGTTCCTCCCAACCCTCCCAGCACTCCCAATCTTTTCTAATTTTGTACAAAGGGCCGCTGCAGCGCAGATTTCCAGCCGCGATACCAACACGTTGGTACGTCTGCGGCGAGTCCTGTGACGTTGAAGGTTGCTTGCTGAGGATGAGAATGCAAGGACGAGTTTCGTTGTTCTTTTCCTTTGTAAAGAGGAGCATGCACAGTACAGTTCCTTTCGATCTTCGATTTTCATTCTCCGAATCCTTGAGCTTGTCCGATGGAAGTGCTCTCCGAAGGCCTGTAGCGCCCCCATAGTCGTTACCTCTTAGCCGAGTTCTTTTCAAAAGCTTGCTCAATTGAGTAGTCTTGAAGTCATCCGTCCCGATAACGTGGCAGTCCGGAACCATCAACTGAGGCTTCAGGCCTTTTCTGCGGACCAACCCACATCCGTGGATATCACTTTCTATTTCAGCTTCAACAACTCGTCCTCTGAGTTCTAAGAAGCTTCCTGGTTGTACCTCGCCAAACTCGTTCTCAGAATTGAGTGGCACGCATTCGTGCATGACCAACTCCACACAAGATTTAATTGGGATTTCAGCATCATTCCTCGCGTAGTCACCATTCTTGTCGAACTTTATTTGGTCGAAATCGTGCCCCCATATCCAATATATTCTGTCAGAGATAGAAGCCCACGACCAAGAAGGCACACCGTTGTCAAGGGATCGCTGCATACATGGCTTCCCGGTTGGGCAATCGCTTAGCTCCCTACGACACCAGGCTAGACATCTGGGGAAGTCGGAAAGCCATAGACCAGCGAGGTATTCAGACTCCATTGTCCTACTATATCTTGAGGCTACCCCCGAAAGAGCGGGGAGTCGGTCTGTATAGTACGTTAAATGTCGGTGGGAATAATTCTCAACATTTTCGCGCCAGGTTTTCGCTGTTTTGGGCCGCATCTTCTGGGTCGACTTCCAATTTGCTGTGTCTTTGATTCCGTCATGTTCGCATGTGGTGACAGTCGCGCATTGCCAGTGCACTTGCTGCTTAGTGAAATCTATAGTCCTAACAGACAGGTGCCGTTCTTGCCAAGCCCAGGCCCGGTACTCGAGTGGCCCATCGACCCACCCAGGTGAGATCTGTGGCCTGTATTTTCTAGCCTTCACTACTTGGGTAGTCCTAGAGAGAGCTCTGATATCGATCTCACGATGTTGATATTTACCACGTTCGTTTGGCGCCTTAGGACCGAGGAATGGTGTTGAGCTGTCGGGCGAAGACACAGCTGTGACTGTAAACAGAGCGTTCTCGTATACTTTGTCCATCATCCGGGAATTGTGGGCCCAATCTGAGCGCTGGTCTTGGATAATGCAAAGGGAGTCGATCCATACATATCGGATGCCAAGCTTTTGTGCAACTGTGACGCAGTCTTGAAAGGTTTGAGGAAGTTCAGCAAAGGCAATGCCTTTGCGGTGGCGATCTAGGTTGCTTTTTGTCGTGGATAGATGCACAGTCCCGCCCCAACAATGGCTGAGCGTGATGTACCGTGATGCTGGTTTATGTTGAGCAGTTTCAATGAGCTGTAAGGCGGAGTCATCACCTGGTGAGCCTTGTTTGAGGGAAAGCAGTCGTTGGGGAAACCACTGCATATCCTGTAACGCAGAGCACATAGGATGACTCGTTATGCACTGATAAAAACAATCTCTCAGAAATGTCCACATGGACACGTCTCCAGAAACTGGTGATATATCTCGCCCTATCCCGATGAAAGGGAGATCCGAAGGAGTATCTCGTGGCGAGTTAGTGGCTGTTGAAAAGACTGGGGTGATAAGACACAAAACTGAGAGCATAAAGATCACCTTTGCCAGTATATAAGTCAACCAATAATCGGTTTATACCCTGTCCATCCTTAATCTGATGTATATGAAGAAGTCTCCGGGTACCAAGCCGCCCACTGGGAAAAACATATACCGCGGCATCTTCGTCTTTTCGAGCTTCGTCGCTGAGAAGCTCTGGATCTACTTGTTGAATTGCTTGAACGAGGACATGGCAATATTTGCATGACGACTGAGTTATTCCTCTGACCCATTCTGACATAGCGACATGCTCCATGCGCCGATCGTCGGCGAAGTTGTTGCAAAATCGACATGCTGGTACGGGTTCCTTGAGCTTCGCCTCATTTGGTGATGCACCTAGCGCTGTCATGTCGTGGGCTTAATGCTGCTGAAAATCGCGCGCCCAGCCGCCTTTAGGTTTGAGATTATTCCCGTGTCTCGAGATGTCTCTGTTTTGATTGGATACTGTGTACTGTAAAACCCCACTCATATGGCAGGCGAGAGGGACAGAATAGGGCCAACTTCGGAAGGTAGAACCATATTACCTTATAACCGTGTTATTTTAAATTTTTATTATATAATATTTTTTTTAAAATATTAATTTTTATAAATATTATAAAAAATAAATAAAAAATTAAAAAAAAAAAATTTATTTTAAAAAATTAAAATATATTTTTTAATAATTAAATTTTAAAATATATATAAAAATTATTAAAATAAAATATAAATCTAAAATTATTAAAATTATTTTTAAATTTTTAATTATATATTAAATTATAATTATAGAAATAATTAAAAAAAACTTAAATTATTTATTTAATTATATAATTATATATTTGTTTGTATTTTAATTGTTTTTTTTAAATATATTTCTAAAGTATTTCTAAGTATTATTTTAAAAGTTTAAAATTAATATAAAAAATATTTATAAAATAATATTTCTTTGAAGTTTCTTTTATTTTAAAATTATATATAACAGAAAATTAATTTTTTTTATATAATAGTTAATAAATAATAAATGTTATTTAAATAAATGTAATATATCAAAAAATCAAAAAATCATATAAAAAACTTTTAATTTATTAGCATTAAAAAAGTATATAGTTATATAGATTTGCGTATTTCTGGTTTAAATAATTATATAGATTTTTTTTTATTAATAGTATATAAAATAAGTAAGAATTAAGTCTAAATCCCGTAATTTATATTTACTTTTGGGTAAATAGCTAATATATTTTTTTTATTTTACTTTTCTATATTTACATTTATTTAAAAAATATAAAGATTATAATATTATTTATTAATTATTTATAAAAAGAGCTTTTATTTGAGCTAGTTATTATTTATTTTGGATAAAAAATGGTCAAATGCAAAAAAACAATTTAATATAAATAATAATTATGATTATAAACTAGAAATAAATCGTATATTCTTTTTAAAACCTATTTTAAATATTTTAAATTACTTTAAATAATATATAGTTTATTTTTTTTTAAGTTTATTTAATCAAGTGACTAATTTAAAGATATTTTTATTATTTATATTAAATTCTAAGCTTTAATTATTTTTTTAATATTATTAATAGGCCCAAATCTTGCTTTTTTCTTATTTATATTTTTTTACTAAGAATTAAGACTAGGGAATTTATATTAATTCGGTTTTTAGCTATATTTAGCATATATTAAATTCTTTTAAACCTTTTTTTTTTTAATAGTAAAATATTCCCTAGAACTTAAATTCTTTGAAATTTTATGATTTATTAATTATTTTATTAATATTTATTAATAAATTAATAAATTTATATATTTTAAAATAATTATACATTTAATTGATATATTTTTTAATATAAAAATAAAAAAATGTTTTTTTAGTTTTGTTGTTAGAATTGGAATTCTAGAGCCCGGCTATTTCGATTTTTATATTTTATTTTGGATTTTATTTCTATAATAAAGTTATTATTTTTATTATAAATAATTTTATTGGTAATAAAGCAAGTTAATATATTGTTATTATAGTTAACCTATTTTTTGTTATTTGCCAAGGCCTAAAATTTTTTATTTTTTTTTAAATTAATATTTTTATTTTTATTTTTTTCTATATTAAAATAAAATACAATATACTTTTTTGAAGAAAATAAACTAATTAATATATTAAAATATAATTTAGCTTTTATATATAAAATATTTTTTTTTAGGCTTTTTTATAATTTTATTATTTTAAAAATTTAGTTAATTAAATTAATTAATTATTTTTTTTCTTTGATTTTTTTATTTTTTATTTTTTCTAAATATTGCTAAATTTTAAAATTAATAGTTCGCCAATTATTAATTTTTTAAAGTTATTTTTTAACTATATATTTAAATTAAATATTAATTACTTTAGTTTTGGCAATTGCTACAGCAACGGGGTTTTTTTTTATTTTTTTATTATATTTTTATATAATAATTATTTTTAGATTAATAAAGAAACTTAAAGCCTTAAAGGTAGGCCAAGGCTTTTTAAAGTAAGTAGTTTCGTAAATAACTATTATAAATATTTATTAAATAAAAAAAAAAAAGCTTTAATTTAAATAAAATTTATTTAAGTTTATTTTATAAATTATTAATATTATTACGAATAAATAAACAAAAAAGTAATATTATTTGTTATTTGTATATATTTATGCTTTATTTTGTATTTTTGACTTTTTTTTTTTAAAATATAATAACTAAAGTATGAAATGTCTTTAAATTTTGGTTAGAATTTATTAAATATTTTTAAAGGTTAATTATTATTTAAGAATTAAATTGGATTAGAAAAAGTAGATATAATACTACTTAATTGCCTAATTATTAGTATTTTTTTAAAATTTGCGTAAATTTCTTTTTTTCAGTTTTTTTTATATATTTTGTTTTTTTATTAAATATATAATTAATAATTAAATATAATATACTAAATTAGTTTAATAAAATTAACAATTGGTTTAATATAATTTCTTTAATAATAATAGTTTTTTTAATAGTTATTTCCGATTATTTTTTTTTAGTTTTTATTGGTTTGCTTTTTAAAAAATATTTTATTTATTTAAATTAATTAAATTCTTTTTTTTTTTTGTGTTTTTTTGTTTTTTAATGTTATTGATATTTGTAAATATATTATAAACTAATTATATTAAATAATTAAATATTAATAATCTAGCTAAAGTAAATATTGCGAAAAAAGCTTTGGAATAAAAACCTTATTATAAAAGGAAAGCTTTTAAAAAATAGCTTAACTAGAAAAAAGATGCTCAAAATCTATATAATAAACCTAATAGCAAAAATAATAATAATAAAAATAAAAAACTATTAACTTCAAATATTCAAAAAAAAACCATTACTAAAAAACACTTTTTAATAATATTAAAAAAAAATTCTCAAAAATAACCTAGGATATTCCAAGCTAAAAGCCTTTTATTAACCTAAAATATTAAAAAAAAGCAAATGTATTTAAAGTTTGGCCATAAGTCCCCTTTTTTTTTAAATTTTATTAATTATATTTATATTTTTTTAAAAAATATTTTTTATAAAATATATAAAATCCAAAAACTTTATAAAAATAATAATTATATTTTACTTAAAGTTTTTTTAATAAAACTTATTAAAAAAATTATTTATAATGTTATTATAAAGCTTAATTTCCATTAAAAAGCAAAAACATTTGATATAATATAAAAAATAATAAAAAACTATTTAATTAAGTTTTTTAATTATAAGTAGAATTTATGCTATTATGGATTTAGAATTATAAAAATAAATAATTTATTAAAATATTTCTTTAGATTTTAATTTATTTATTATTTATATAAAAAAAATTATTATTACCTAAAAAAATATTAGTTTAATTAGTTATATTTGGCCAAAAATAAAAAGAAAAAGGCAATGGAATATAGAAGAATACAATATACTAACAGCGGCGATGGCGCTATTAAAACTAGGAAAAGGAATGGAAGCGTTTATAAAGGCGGTATATTAAAGCTGCTTTAAGTTGTTAATAGCCGGAATAGGCAGTTTTCTTTTTTTAGCCTTGCTTTATTATTATAGAACTACAATAGAATAATTTCTGGTTTAGTATACTTTTAAGTTTAAATAATTTTTTAATATTTGATTTTTTATATAATTATTTTTTAAAATTGCTAAGTTTTTTATTAATATTAATAAACTATTAATAAAATTTATTAATATTAATAAACTATTAATAAAATTTATTAATAATCTTTTTTATAGTTTATTAGATGTATAGATCTTTGGAAAATCCTAATAATGCATATATATTCTAATATATAATATATAAAAATTATTCCATTGGAATGCTTTTTTTTATTTTATTAATTTTAAGTTAATTAAAATTAACGGTAGCCTAAAATAAAGCTTTTTTTAAAAGTAATTAATATTTAATATTAAGAATATTAATAGAACCAAAATTATATTAAAATTAATATAAAAAGTTATAAATATAAATAAACTATTTATTTTAGAATATACCCAAATCTTATGATTTAAAGCTAATTTAGGTATAAAAAATGCTTTTAGCTTAAAATAATATTAAAAATTAATATTAATAAATAAAAAAAAAAAAAAATAATTATAAATAATATAAATATTAGTAGATTTTAGATAAGAAATACTAAAAGATTATATAATTTATTCTTTTTAATACTTACCTAAGTTATATAATTTCTATTATTTAACTTTATAACAAAATCCCATAATACCTATATAGCCAAAATAAATACTAATATTAAATTAAATATAATATAATTTAAAATAAGTAAATTATTTGCAATTTTAATTAAATAGCTAAATAGAAGTTTTTATAATTATTTTATATTATTTTTATATTATAAATTTATATATTTTTAATGGTTTTTTTTAATTTTGTTTAGTTTATTTAATTATATTTAAAATAACTTTTAAATACATTTATATTATTATTTATTTATGTTTTTAAAAAAAATACTATATAGCATTAATTATTGCAAAGGAAATAGTCTATATTAAAATTTATATAAATTTAATTTTTTATTTTTTTTAATATAGCAAATTAATTAATTTAATAATAGATTCTAAAAAAAAAAAAAAAAACTATAAATTCAAAATAAGAAAAAAATCGTAAAAAAAATAAAAAACGCTTTAAGCAATTAAATAAAGTTTAGAAGAATTTTATAAAGTTATTAGAAAAAAATAAAATTTATAAAGTTAAAAATCCATTGTAATAAAAATTAAGTTAATAAAATAAAAATTCATTGATTTTTTTAATAATTCTATATTTAAAAATTAAATTTTAGCTTTTAATTTTCTAATTTTATTAATAGTTTTGGTATTTTTAATATTACCTAAAAATTATATATAATAATAGTTTTAATTTAAATTATTCCTGATTTTATTTAAATCAAAATTTATAAAATAAAAAACATTAATTTAAAATAAAATAAATTTAATATTATTGTAAATTTTATTTTATTATTAAAATAAATTTAATTTTAAGAATATTAAATATAATTTTTATTTTTGTAACTACTAAAGTTTTAAAGTATTAATATTATTTTTTGCGTTTTTTTATTTTTTTTTATTTATTATTTTTGCTATGGCTATATGTTCTTACCGGAGATATTATTGCAATTGATTTTTTTTTTTTTTTATAATGGTTTTTTGGCGTGTTTTATTATTTTATTTTGATTTTTTAATTTTTTTAATAGTAATTTAAATAATATATTTATTTTTTTAATGTTTTTTTTCCGTTGTTTTTTTATTAATAATTTTTTTAAGTTTTTTTTTTGTAGTTTTTTATTTTTATTTATTTTTTTTCTATTTTTTTGGCTTTTATTTTAACTTAGGCGGCCCGCTTAGCCTTTATTGCCTAAAAATATTACTATTTTTTTTTTAATTTAAATTCGCTAAAGCTAAGTATTTTTTTTATTTAGATCTTTTTAAATGCATTTAGTTTCTATAAGTCTTTGCTTATTTGCTTGTTTTTTCTATAGTGCTTTTTTGCTTTTTTATTTTTTTATTTTTTTATTTTTTATTTGTTTATATTAAGTTTTTTAATTGTTTTTTTTGTATATTTTTTGGATTTTTTCTAATTGCTTTATTTTTTTATTTTAAAATTATTGAAAATTAAGTTTTTATAGTTTATAAGTTTTTTATTTTAAAGTAATTTTTTTAATTTATTTTATAATATGATTTATTGGATTTTAAAAGGCTATAGTTTTTTTGATTTCTGTAATGCATTTTTTATAAGTTTTGTATTTTGTTTAAAGGTTATTAATTTAAGCTAGGTAATTTTCCAAAAAACTTTTAGTTTTTTAAATTTTATTTTAAATATTTTTTGCTATTTAATTTAAAGATAGAAAAATATTATTATTAGATATTATATTAAAAATAATTTTGGCTTAAGCAAATTAAAAAATATAGTTTTTATATTTTTGTTTTTATTTTTTAATATTAGTTAAAGTTGTTTTTATGGCAATTTTAGATTTTTATATTATAACATTATAAAAATTAAATTTATATTAAATTATAAATCTAATTATTTTATTTTTTTTATTATTAGTAACTTTATAATAAAATTAATATAGAAATTTTAGTTTAAAAAGTTTTACCTTATTTAATTAAACTATGCTAAACTACATATTAACAAATAGTATTATAGTAATTAAATTAGTTATAAATTTATTAGTAAAAGAGTTGTTATTATTAAAATCTAAACAATACCTTTTTTTATTTTTAAAATTATAAAACCTAAATAATAATAAATTAAATAAAAATAAAAAAAATGCTTTTCTTTTGCTATTTTTTTTATAAATAAAAGTTTTAAAATATTTTTAATTTAATTAATAAATAATTTTTAATAATTAAATATATTTTTGCTATTTCTATATTTTGTTTTTTAAGTTTGCTAATTAGGAACGAAAAGGAACTGCTATTCCTATTATTTCTAATATATAATTAATATTTATATATTTTTAATAATAGCTTCACAAATTAAAAACTATTATTTTATTTTTAAATATAAATCTAAAATTTAGAATACTTTTGTTTTTAATTTAAATAAAATATAAACAATAAGTTTTATTTATTTTCTATTTTTTAATATAATATTTTTATAATTTATAATTTTATTATATTATTATAAGCAAAAATACTTTAAGTATTTTTTTTGAATTAAATATTATATTAGGATTTATACTAATATTAAATTAATTGTTTAGTAAATATTAGGCAATTTTACTAAATTTAATTATGCAAATATTAAAATTTATTATATATTATATATAACTGGCTTTAATAATACAAAAATTAAAATTATAATTATTAAGGAATTAATTTTTTTTATTATTTTTTTTTTGTATTCTTAAATTGATTTTATATTTTTGCTTTTTTTTAGCTTATTTAGCATTTGATTTAAAGTTTATAAGGGTTTTTTTAATTTAAGTTTTTTAAGTTTTTTTTTTATAAAATATTATTTCTTAAAGGATTAATATCTTATATTTATTATTCTATTGGAAAAAACTTATAAATTACTTATAGTAATTGCATTTTTTATAATTATTAGTTAAATTTAGGATTTTATTATACTTTTTACAAAGAATAAGGAGATTCTTAAATAATTCTTTATATTGAAAATAAATATTAAAATTAGGATTTTTAAGTATTTAAAAATAAAAAATATATAAGCAAAAATATAATATTTTCAATTAATCTATTATATTACTATCTAAGAAATATAAAATATAAAAAAAAAAATAAAAAAAAAATAATATAATAATTAATTTTTAGTAAAATTATTAAATTAATACTAGTTTTTTAATAAATGAAAAATATATAATTTATTATAAATAATATGTAGATTTATGCAAATTATTTATAATTTTAAATTCTTTAGTATTATCCGTTAACCGCCAAATAGCCAAAGCAAAGTAATTTCTACCGTACCTGTTTTAAAAAAAGAATATTAATGTTTTAAACATATATTTAATTTTATTAATTTTATTAATTTTATTAATTTTTTATTAATTTTATTAATTTTGTTAATTTTATTTTATTTTTTAAAAATATTTAGAAAATAAATAATTTTAATATTATAATAAAATAAATACTATAAATATATAAAATATTTATATTATATTAAAAGGATTTTGGCGCCGATTATAATTGGTATTTTTGCAATAGAATATGATTTTTATATTAGTTATTATATTTTAAAGCAATAGTTTACTAATTGGAAGTTGGATGATAATGCTTTATAGCTAGAATTTAGATAATGATATAAAAATAAAGAATTGGTTACTTTAATTAAAGGCTTTTAATAAAAAAATTATTTTTATAAATAAATACTATAATAATTTAATTATAATTATAACTATTTTAGTTTTAATAGTCGGGCTTTTAAAACTTTTTGGTATTAATATAATTTATATTTATGCCATTAGCCTAATAATAAGAAATATAATATAGTTTTTGTAAAAGCTAAAGATTTTCTTTTTAAATTATTATAAAATAGTTAATTTATTTAATAGAAAACTAATAGGTAATTTAATTAAATTCAAAATTATATTATAAAATATATTTTAAAGGATAATATACGCCAAATATTTTAATATTTTAATTCAGTGGCAATTAAAGCTTAAAAATTAAATAAAAGACAAAAATGCATATATTATTCTATTAAAAGCTTTAATTATATATAAACTATTAATAAATATAATAAACTTTAATGCTTTAATTTCCAAATATATAATATTATTAATAGCTATTTCCGCTATATATTTACGGTATATATTAGTTTATTTAATTATATTTAAATAATAGTTATAAAGTTTTTTTTAGTTTACATTAAACGCTATAAATTCCCTAAAAAAATCATATTTAATAAAAAAAATAAAATTATATTTATATATATAGTTTAAATAGCGTTTTACCAAATTTATAAACTAAGGGTCCCATTTAAAAGATGCTTTTTCTACGGTTTATTTACGCGGAATATAAAAATCAAAAAATAATAAAAAATCTTAACTAATAGCTAAATTAAAATATAAATTTTTTTTTTTAAAACTTTAAAAAAAGCTAATTTATTTAAAAAAAAGAATTTTTTTAATATTATTGCTTTTTGCTATATTTATATAAATAAATTATATAAATAAATAGAAAATTTTATTAAAATCTATAATTTAAGCAAAATCCGGAAATAGGCAGGCTGCTTTTATTTTAAATTAAAAGTTCTAAAAAAAATATATATATATTTTAATAATTATTAAAATTATAGAATTTATTTAAAATAATTTATATTTAAAAATAAAAAGTTTTTTTTTTAATTTAAAATATTTATTATTAATTATAATAAGGATTTTTATTAATTATAAAAGATTATTAATTTTTATTAAAAGCTTTTATTAGCAATTGATTTTTAGTATAATTTAGATATTTTTAAAGTTAATTTAATTATAAATTATATTAAAATTTATAATATTTTATATTTGGCTTTTAAGGCTTATGTTTATAAAATAAATAAATTTTTAATTAATTTGGAATTTTTTTGTAATAATATAAACTAAATTAATATTATAGTAAAAAAAACAAAATATAAATATTAAATTACCAAAAATTTAAATAAAAGATTTAAAAATATTTTATTTTTTAAAGTAATTAATAAAAACAAATTTACTAAAAACAAAAATAAAAATAAGCCAAATACTAAGGATTTTAATAATATAAAGATTTTAAATAAAGTTTAAACTATTTTTTTAGTTTTTTTATATTAAATTAAATTAAAAAATAACTTTGAAAAATCTAGGCAAATATATAATTGCATTTGTTTTATTTGTTGGTTTGCAATAGCTCTATTTTTTCTTTTTATATTAAAATCAAAAAAATTATATAAACTATATAAATTATATAATATAAAATTTTTATTGGATAGTTTCCTACTTTAAATAAAAGATTTTTTTGGTTTTAAAAATAATATTTAATTAAATAAATATTTTATTCCGACTTTTCTACAAAAAATTAATATTTGGTCTTAATTATTTTATTGAAAATCAATTTATTAAATTAAATGATTAATATATTAAATTTAGTGTTTTTTATTTTAAAACTATTTTATTAAATAAATTAATAATTATAATTTAAATAAATAAATTAATAGTTTAAATAATAATTTATTTTTAATTTTTATATATATTTATAATTTTAATATATTATTTTATTTATTTTTATTTATTATTTAAATTTTAGCTTAAATTTCTTAAAAAAAATTTAAAATAAATAAATATTTTAAATTTTATATAATTTTTAATATATTTTAAATATTTAAATATTTTTTTATATTTTAATTTTTTTAAAAAGATTTTTTACTTTATTTGGAATATTTTTTGCTTTTTTTAACCATTATTAAATAAACTTTTAAATATCGCTAATACCAAAACTTAGGAATAGCTTTACTTTCTTTTAAATTAGGCAAACTCTAATATTCTAAAATTATAACTTATATACCCTATAATTATAATATATAGGCCTTATAGCTATAATATATAAAACCTAAAGTTTTAAAAGGTTTTCTGGAATTCTAAAATAAATTTATTGTATTTTTATATATTTATTTATATAACTTTATATTTTTAATATATTTATTTAAATAAAATTATATAATTTATATATTTATTAATATAATTTATATATTTATTAATATAATTTATATATTTATTAATATAATTTATATATTTATTAATATAATTTAT
>QYSG01013569.1:0-15905 GCA_003988875.1 Lachnum nothofagi
GAGGTGCGCGTTGGCTGTTGGGTTGAGGTAGGGGGAGGCGGGGCTGACGACTAGGGATTCGGTGGTGCCGGGGGACATGATGAGGGTGAAGTGCTCGACGGTGTTGAGGTAGAAGAGGTCGTGATTGCGTTGGAGGGGATGAGCTGGGATTTGGCCTGCGTGTGGAAAAACTATCGAGCGGAGAAAGTCGCCAGACTGGATCGGGAAGCGGCAGAGGATGTCGATGGATGTGAGRTTGACGAATGTGTATGCTGAGAACGYATTGGAGCCCATTCGTGATGAGATGAAGTGGATGTTTCGAAGGGCRGTGAGAGATTTGGAAGCAATTCCTGGCGCGATYTCGTTGGCCGAGAGGYAGTGGGTTATAAGAGTCCTTGCTATAATCGAACGCAGGACGACAACTATAGCGAACATTGMTGACTTGAGAACTTGCCATAAGAGTGGGAAAGTAACTCGAAGTGTTTCAGGAGCGAGAAAAGTYGCCTCTTCAGAAGGATCAATCTCRGATAACTTGTTTCGTTCCCATGCTGATAAAACCTTGCTCGAGAATCCAACTAGATGATCGAGKGTCTCCAAAACTCGGTTTGGTATGCTCACATTCTCAATGGCATGAGCAGTAAGCCTCGACAGTGGCCCCATAGAAGATATAAGTGGCTTCGAAGAAAGCCTTTGGAGCTGGAGGAAAGATGGAGACTTCGCCGACCAGTCAAACTTGTTTCCARTAACTTGTCTGACATCTTGATCCACAACTTCGAGGAAGTGTGCGTCTTGATACCCCTCCATRTACGTGATGGCCCGGACAAGAGGCAGCACCAAAAYATCATAATCCAGCAATKKTCTGACATGGTCAGACAATAGCGGAAACGCATGATTCAGCGCCAGAATAGTAGATTCGATACCCAAAAGCCCAAAACTGGCTTGGTCCTGCAGGGTYAAGTTCGTAGCTGTCACCAAAGCAGTCTCGAGTTTATATCTCAATCCGCTGGACAGCCCTTGCCGTTCTTGCCCTTCCATCCCCAGCAGTATCCCAGCTAAGACCAGCGTATGTTGCCATCGATGCGATCTTTCATCTAAGCCCTTTACCACAGCCGTAGCCCATTCATCGCAGCCKATCCCTCCACCTAGTCTTGGCTGGTATGCATCGAATGGTGGATTGGCGCCGCCTTCAAGCTGGTGTTTGTGTACGGTGATGGCAGCTGTATTGTATACGCTGATTATTCGGAGGCTTGTGCTTAGACCATCGATTTGGTTCCATATCGCCGGCGATATGAGAAGTTGGGATGTGAGAAGAGTGAGGTTCAGTGGATTCGAGAGAGTTGTTAAGAGTGAGGTCGTGCTGCCGAGGATCTTGTTGTTTTGTACTGGATCCGGATCGCCTTGGTAGGCCTGAAGTACCGTAGTTAGGAGTCGATCCGCCGGCATAATTGCTGCTGTATCATCTGCAGAAAAGTGCCATGCTGAAATGTTGTTGATGGATGGATCGGTGGGAGATTCACAAGGCGGCGGAATTCGAGCCGAGGCCTCGGYGCCTCTTCAGCCTTTCGCGCCGGCTTCTTTCCCAAGCTTTCTTCAACACCAGACAGCCACGAGGCTGAAACCTCAGGAGCCTYGCAATGGTGTCGCGAAAGTCTGTACTCTCCTCAGTCTCACTTGGAAATCAATTACTGATAATCTATAGCCTTCGTCTCCATGATCCTACCCCCCTCGATTACGCAACTCCGTCCTTCCCCTCACTCTACTGGCCGTACCGGGCCAAACCAGGAAGCGCAAACTACCTTTACTATGCCGGCGACATCTGGCGATACACATTACTATGGACGCTTATAATATTTGCGGTTACACATTTGGTGGTAGCGGGGTTTGCGGTGTTGATGCAGCTTGGGAAGGGGAAGAATGCGTGGCAGTATGTGTGGATTATACCGCTGTTCTATGCACTCGTTGCCGGAGTTGAAGCTTTGCTGGCGGGCAGCATTGTGGGATTAATGTCAGTATCATTCGTCTYTATCAAGCGCAGTGGGGTATGGCTCTCATCTGAATATTATTGCTRACCTTATCAACAGCCTTGGCGCTGTCTATAATGCCGGCTACTTCAAGATGTCGACCTGGATACCGTTCATTTGGGCCGTGATCAATACCTTGGTTCTGATTTTATCCTCRTTCTCTTTTCAAGGCGGTCTATGAACAATCTGGTCTCATCACGCTTCTTGAGAAAGAGAAGATATATCRGTCTGCCGTCGCATGCCAGACATTTTGGCCTAGCAAACTTTGAAAGTAAAGTCAGGTTTCCCATTATGAAATATCAGAGAGCTRGGAGCGACAGGAAATGTGGTGCCTCTAAGTTCCTGGTCTTGTTTCGTGGCCATCTCGCTGCTGAATCCAGATTGGCAGGAGCAGTCGAGTCTGTCTAGACGCCCTGTGAAACAGCACTGTCTTTTCTGTAGCAGYCAGATACATGACGGATAGATGGAARTCATCTCGGTTTCTTGAATGCCCGCAATCTTTTTGCGTCGTCTTCTACGAACTTGATTGCAGCTGGATGCCGGGAAATTTGGAATTATCGAAGCTGGTGGTAAGAGGGCCATGGAGAACTAGTGCACCTTCTGCTCTCGCCCCATGAGCTTCATCTCAGGGYTCGAGAGATGTACGCACGCTGCACAGGTAATTTCACTGTCCTTGGTAGCCCTGTGGTCTTTGCGGAGATATCTTCATAACCTCAGGACTTCAGTCGGGCAGGAAGCCCAAGAATGCAGGCCCATACAGTCGACTCACACGGGACSAGTATTAAAAAGGGTCTTCRAGATTATTACAGTGCAAAAGGGAATGGGCTCGCTACGTGTAGACCTGTAGCTCAAATCACTACGATAGACAAATTCAGAGGATGCCGAAGYCATATGCAATTTATATCTATATATGCAAACGCCAGGGATGCTTCGTAGCGCCCGTTCATTATAGGCATGTTTTAGCGGGGGTGGGTGCCCTAAGCCAATGATTTCATTTCAGACAAAGCTTCGCGCATGGTCAGCCTCGCCGAATTTGAGACATGCTTCGCTCATTGACACCCTCGACAGCAATACTAAGCACGACTCTTGTTCCTCCCGCGAATAATGCTGCTGRCAACGCTGCCGCCTACGAGCCTTATTAGGGGATCCTCGACGGTGAAATATTAAAGAGCAAAGCGACTGGACAACCACGAGTCTCTGATGGCAACAAACGATCCTCCCAGCCCTGTGGCTGCGAGCGACCCCGATGAGCTCTTTCTGGGTAACACCGCCAGTTCTTTCCCTGAGGACGATAATGGAAACGTGGCTTTAGGAACGAACGGATCTACTAGCCACGGTCTCGAACATCACGACGACAGCGCATCAACACATAGGATCCCTGAGCACCATGGGACGGCGRACGGTCATAGCAGCTCAAATGGAGCAGCAAGCAGAGCGCAAGTTCGAGCACGACGCAATATATTCAATGAAGCAGCAGGTCTGGTCAACGCCGGCGGGCTGGGACGCGCGCCAGCTCCCAACAATGCGCTCTCTCCTCCAACCTCAGAAGAGATCGCCTCCGCGCTCGCAGCCTACGAACGTGCCTTCCTACCTCACCAACCGAAATCTCTTTCAGGAATAGCCCTCCGCTCTTTCCTCATGGGCCTTGTACTCGCCCTCTCCTCAACGCTATCCCTATACCTGGCATATACCTCGAATGCGCTCTGGCGCGCCCCCTTCTTCCTCGCTTCCCTCTGCGTCTTCCACTTCCTCGAATTCTACACCACGGCCCTGACCAACACCGCCGCCGCAAGAGTCTCTTCCTTTCTTCTCGCAAGCAACGGCTCCGCATACACCATCGCGCACACAGCCGCCTTCATCGAATGCATCCTCTCGCACTTATATCTTCAATACTACCCTCTCCCCTCATTCATACACAAACTCGTCCTACTCGCCGGCTTCGTCTTCATGCTCATAGGCCAGACGATCCGCGCCATAGCCATGCTACAAGCAGGCACTAGCTTCTCGCACGTTGTCGCGCATACCAAGAAGCAGGAACACAAGCTCGTCACGAACGGTCTTTACAGTGTGCTCAGACACCCGAGCTATTTCGGGTATTTCTGGTGGGCGATCGGTACACAGCTGGTGACTGGGAATCTGGTGTGTTTGGTGGCGTATGCGGTGGTGCTTTATAGGTTTTTTGAGAGGAGGATTAGTGGGGAGGAGGAGTTGCTGGAGCGGTTCTTTGGGGAGAGTTATGTGAAGTATAGGGCGAAGACATGGGTTGGGATTCCGGGGATCAGATGAAGGGTTGCATTTTGGATTGGATGGGCGTTTGTGATACGGATGGTTTTGCATGGAAGGTAATCTAGGTGAGGCATCTCAAGTGAGTCAACTATTAGGAGTCTTGGGTCATTTGGAACGTATCTCTTTCCTATATGGTACTTCATGGCATGGCATGTATGATTATAGCGGACGAGGATGTTTTCAGTCTATTTAAGCCGTTCAAAGGGCTAGAATTCGAATATTTCATTCTTTGGAGTTCAGCCAGGATTTTTTGGGTCTGAATTTTGAGTATTTTACGCTTCTGTCGCACTGTACTGCCAATTCACTGCTGTCAACGGAGCTATAATACAAAACTCTGTTTCCTCCCCAGGAGTAATCAATACCTTCGGTTGGGATAATTTGGTCACATAGAGTTTGATCCAGGACCGACTCCACCTCATTAGATAATTACTGAGTCGAGATCCAAAACACAGGCTGGGGGCCAGGCCGTTTTCCCTTGCTCATTTATTGGTTCAACAAACGCGACGAAATACTGCTGTCAAGTCCCCTGTTTGTTCATTTGTTGAGAGCGATGTTCATCGATTCCGAATTCAACCGCGTTAATATCCAGCAATCCAATGTCTAATGTTTTGTTCAAGACTCTGCATACGGCTTTCGCATTGTCGCTGGTCACGTACTTCATCTTCTGTTCGGTTCTCRGTTCTCTTTGTATCTATCATACCTTCAAGCTAAACGGATATACAACAAATAGATGATAGCTCCTCCTTGACATTCTCCGCAGCGAAGAGGTAGCATCTTCTATCGAGCGAATACTTCTCAACAAGGAGGAACTATATAAGCCGCCCCGTAGCCGCTAACATCTTCAAGTACATTGTGATCCCATACGGAGAGTGGGCATGGGGAGGGAGTTTTCCCAGGGTGGAGGGGTAGCTCACTACTTCGTGACTGGAATATGGAAGGAGGACAATTTGTAGAGGGAGAGGGAGGACGAAGAGGTGGGGGTGGGGATGGGGATGGGGATGGGGATGGGGATGGATGCACTTTCCGTCATGAAAGTCACTGCTGGTAAGGACTTCGTGCGGTCGTTCGTTCCGTCTCTAGTGAGACAAGATAAGAATAAGGTTAGAGCAGTCGAAAAATCTGGAGGCGACAAGGGAAAGGTAAAGATTCGCACTTCCTAAGTTCCTTGAGCGTCGCAGAAATGTTATGATGAAGCTAGCAAATAGCTAGGCTGCCGCGGATTTATGTCGAAGTCTAAGTCCTCAAGAAAACAGCAAAAATGGTATCATTCAATTTGCAAACCACCACCTATGCCACCAAAAGCAAAACAATGTAATATCCAACCCCTATCCCTATCCCTATGCAACGCCTGCAATGCAATGAATGAACCGATTGCTATCCTACAAATCTGGGTATGGTATGCCAAAAACAAAAAAAAAACTCCTGTCAGTGCAAATGCTCGATGAACGACAAGGCGCGTGAGCGAGGAAATCTTCTTTTTTAATGCCGCGTGGTTCCGTCGTGTTCTTCCAGTTCACGCATGTATTTCACAAAGGTCTTTTTGTGCGTCTGTGAGGGGCATGTTAGCTACTGCTGGAGAGTGGACGAGAGAGTATGAGAATAGGAGGACTTACAACTCCGGCGAATCGCCCTTCTCTAGTAACGCAGATGTAGCGTAGGCCGAGTTTCACGAAGCATTCGTATACGAGATCCATTGGGGAGTGGATGTCGAGTGCAAGTGGGGCCTGCGAATGGATTAGCAAAGAGAGGTGCTCCGTGGGTTTGGGAGAATGCCTACCGGATCAATATAGGGCGTGAAGTCCGTTGGATCCGCATAATCTTCATCGTCAGAATCGTCCAATCTTGTGACCTGGGCCATCAGACACAAGCTCCCCGACTCATCACCCAGATTGTCTAGCGCGAATTCCAGATCCGGCGCTGGGATCAAGCCCACGAGAACGTCTTCTCTGATGATGGGTAGCCCGCCATCGATCTCGCCTGCTTGGTGAAGCAGGTCGAGTTTCTTGCGGAGACTGCTTGCGGAGACGAGTGGAGAATTGGAAATGTCTATTAGGCGCTCTCGGCGGACTCGAGGTATGATATCTGCGAGATCGGAGGTGAAGATTGGCTTGTGTTTGTTGTTGAGGAACGGGTATGAGTTCAGATTGGTGAGAAGATCCTGTTTCGCGTTAGATGCAGAAAATGAAATTTAAAAGGGRAAGTATACGTAGATGCTCAGAGGCTCCATGAAATCAGCAGTCCATTTGGAGACGAGAATCGCAAGTGAGAATGGCAACACGTAGTCAAGACTTCCCGTCAACTCAAAGAGAATAATCACGAGCGTAACGGACAGTCTGGTGACTCCGCACATTGTTGATCCAGCAGCAATGAGGCCGTATACGCCGGGAATAATGCATGACCTCCCACTAGCGTGTGCAGCACAATCTCCAAATACTGCGAAGTGGGAAAATCTCAGAACAATCCATTGCATGAAGTGGCCAAGGAGTCGCCCCAACAAGCCGCCAACAACCATGGACGGAACGTAGATGCCTGATGGCACTTTCTTTTGGAAAATTAGTATTTGACTAGGATAACAAAGGTGCAAATTGAAGACTTACAATGCCAAATGTGATTATTGTAAGAATTCCCTTGATCAGGAAAGCTATCGCTAGGTCTCTGACGACTGGACCAATTTCGTTGATCGCACGAGGACAGAGCCCTATGTCGTCAGCCTTTGGTACGTCACAAGGGCTAGTCAGCCCCAGGAGCAGTTTCACGACCGGCAAATTGGTGTAAGGATTCCAATAGCTAACGATTCCGGTAAGTAGAGCGACCAACATGACCTCGGCAAGTGGATATTTCTTGACAAATCCAATCTTGCGAAATGTCTTAGCCCATGCCCGAGATGCTTTGATGAATATAGCACCCACGGCTCCACCTAGTATCCCGACTATCACAAACCCGAGAAGCTCGAAGAAGTGCCAGTCGGTCAAATACCGAACTTCGAACATGACAATCTTGTTGGTGCCGTAAGGATTGAGGAATTTGAGTGAGAGGGCTGCGACGATGCAACAAGCGAATGTCCTGAAGAGAGTTTTGGCAGGGAAGAAATAGGCAACCTCTTCCAGACAGAAAAGGACGCCGCCGATAGGAGCTCCGAATGCAACTGCTACTCCAGCTGCAGCGGCTGCTGATAGCACCTCTCTTCGCTTGCCATCGTTTCGGTCATATTTATCGAACATTCGACAGCAAATATTGCCTATACAAGTTGCGATATGAACTAACGGCCCTTCCTTTCCCACGCTAAGGCCTGAAGCAACACTCAAGATAAGAGCGATGGATTTGATAACCAAGGTTTTYACACCAAGGAAACCGTGCAAGACGAACCCACTGAGAATAACTCGAACTTCAGCAACACCGCTTCCGGCGGCTGAGTAATAGACCATGGGGGCTTCCGTTTCCGTGTCCGGCACCTGTTTCGGGCTACCAGCTCCATCTGTTGGTCCAGCTTCCTCAGAGAGCTTTTTGGATACAGCCGCTAGATTCTCATCGAGCGTGGATATATGATACCTTGAGGGCACGACGGTCTTAGTCAAGAGCGTTAACAGGCAGGCCGTGGTCGAAAACCCCACAACCAGAAGCACAAAGATCAAATACTCGATAAGGTCCTCATTTACGCCAGGTATCTGTACGTAGTTTGACCATGACTTCCACGAAGGACAATCCCCACCTTTGGGACAACATTTCTAGCAGTCCAATTAGCTTCTGAGATTGAAGGTTATTCCGGTTAGGAGGTTTTTAGATAATTTATTGAAGGGCTTGCGCACAAAAATTGCGAGTAAAAATTGCGAGTATAGCTATAGCAAAACTGCTTTCGTTTGCTAGATCCGTCCCACTTAGGATGGCGGGGATTGGATTTATCTCGATTGCAAGAATAAATGACTAAGAGCTGAACTTACACTCTCTGCCAAGAAGAACCCTTTCGAGCAGTAGCCAGTCTTCCAGTCAAAGATAGGAGGTTCCGCTACGTCTATGATGTATGCAATACAAGCAGTCAAGAGGCCGACCAGCGCACTRAGAATCCATCCTTGAGCACCATCGAAGGCCGCTTGTATACGTCCGCGTATATCCTTTCGACTTCGCAGGGCTTTGACTCGGTAGGCGTCCGCAATACTGTCGTGCACCCAATCTGTGGAGGTGAACTGATCGTACCAGACTCGTTCGTCCGAGGGGAGAAGATAATCGGACTCCCGCATCGATTGCTTCCTGGAAAAGGCATTGATGAATCCACGTAATGACCCGGTGCGGTTATGGTTATGGACACGCTCGTGGCTTTTATTCTTTCGAAGGCTTCCTAGAAGTGGAGCACTGTTAGCCTTGGGAACTACTGCATCGTGGGTGATAACGGAGGAAGGGCCAATTATTCCAGGMTTCTGGGCATAGACCTACCACCAACGTGGCTGTGCCGTCTCGGGAGCTGAAGTCTGCTGCTGCCACTGCTCTTGTTGAGGCCGTCTGGGGCCGAGTCGACTCGAGCGGGTGAACGACTGCCTATGAGTGGGGTCCTCTCGTCGGCACTCAGGTTGCTCTGACTCCGTGAGAAGTGCTGCACTGGAGAGGCAGGGCCAGAGGAGTCAGCGGAGCCTGTGTTGGGGTTGGCGGAAGTCATGGTGAGGCCACTCCATATCTTTGTCTTCCTCTGTCGAGCGGGAGAGGAAGACATGGAGAGGAAGGAGAGGAGGAGGAAAATGGGGGGATGTTGAAGKTCATGCAGTGCTCGGCGGGGGGGCAAGGAGAAGGCGGCACTGTTGTATTGGTGGTGGTGGGGAAGCTCCGTGAAGCTCCGTAGCTGCAGATGTTCTGAGTCGTGGCGCGGGCGTCGGTCACACGAACAAACAATAGAGGACACATGGGCGCGAGGCTTGCATCGTGGGATAAATAGAGAGAAATGTTGGTTGGATCTGACTACGACCTCTGAATCAAAATCGGGCGGCTGTGCGTAAGAATACGTAAAACCCAAGAATCATCGACGGAGGGTGAGCGTAAATATAGGTAGGAGGGCACCTGGCATGTTTTGCCGTGGTCGTGCTTCCACGGCTGTGGCGCCTGCCCAAATGGCGGACCCCTCCAAACACAAGGGTTCCTGGGGTCTCCTGTTGTGTTCCCCGCGCTGGCTTCTTGGTGCAGCCTTGCAGCCCGGATGCAGCGGTAGCTTCACGATCAGATGATTTCGTACAACGAATCACCGGACACGTTGCCATGCCAGAAGGTGTCTCGCAYTACGAGCCATTGCTTCACGCCTCCACGCCACACACCRCACGTAACGGTCTGCTCYTGTTAAATAGCTTCCTTCGTGCCGGGGACTGCTGACTGCTKCGGAATCTTGGATTTTGAAACTTTGAAACAACTCTCAAGGCCCTGAACCCGATAAATCACGTACAGTATCATTGCCCCAGATCCTAACCTCCATCCTTAGGCATCTCCCACCCTAAATGCAGGGTCCAACCTGCCTGCATACGTCAGCCAATAGGCGGCCGTGGGGGCAGCGTCTTCCGTTTGTTTCATCTACATCCTCCATCAAAGGTTCGATGCAGTTGAGACAATAAGACTGAATTGGTCAATTCAAAATCTATGTCTTCTCCTGCAACAAAATGGCTGCCAAGAGATACCCCCAACTCCTTTTGATTGGAGATTCCATCATCCAGTACACAAGCTTCACCAAAGATGGCTTCTCATTCGGAGCAGCACTTTCAGAGCACGTTCAGAGAAGGCTGGATGTCATCAACAGGTTTGACCCGGAATGCCGAACCAAAAATGGCGCTGTACTAATCTGGTTACAATAGAGGACTAAGCGGATACAACACAAGCCACGCAATGGTCATACTTGAGCATCTCATCCCTCCTACTTCCTGTGCCCAGGTTGATTATCTGCTCATTCTGTTTGGTTCCAACGATTCCTGTCTTCCTGGCAGTCCTACGAAACAACATGTTCCGCTGGACGCGTATCGAAAGAACTTGCATGCGATCGTCAATCGTCCTAGCATCAAAGCTCACAAACCAAAGATACTTCTAGTCACCCCACCTCCCATCAACGAGGTTCATCTCGAGGCCGAAGATTTGAAGAAGGGCTATCCCGCTCTTACTCGCCTTCAAAGCTTCACTGAACAGTACGTCAACGTTGTTAGAGAGATTGCAGAAGAGTACAAGAATGATGGTGTGGTTTTGGTGGATCTCTGGGCTGCCATGCTGAAAGAGGCTGCGAAGTTGACACCTGGCTATGTGGAGGGAGCGGGAGGGAGCCTATTGAGTTCCGGCTTGCTGGGCTCGAAGGAGAGGGACGAAAACAAAGGGCTCCGGAAGTTACTTGTGGATGGCATTCATCTGACTGGCGCGGGCTATAAAGTCTTTCTGGACGAAGTACTGCCACATTTGGGCCAGGAATGGGCAGATGAGCCGCTGGATGCGCCCTCCTGGATTTTCCCGTAAGTTGCCCGGAGATGGAGAGTGAGTGTCACTTACAGGTTATAGTCACTGGTCGATTGCTCCGAGAATTGATTGAAGTAAGTAAAGGAGGAGGTTTAGATTGAGGACTGGCTTGAGCTACGTGCATGGTCCTTCCCATGCTTGAGATGAACACTAAGAGTGCCTGGGGGTGAATCAGAGCGCGCTTTCTAACAAGGGGCACGTTGGCTTCGACTTCCAAAACCCTTCTAAGATCCACATGCACAGTATAATAAACACAAGAAGAGAAAGGCAGAGAAATATATCGCACATGCTCCAAAAATAAAAAATGTCCAGGGATGACGGTTGCATCGCGTCACTGGTACCCCTGCATTTCCGGGGGTTAGGTTAGCCGCTTTACGGTAACGTCTGGCCTAGTGAAGTAGTGAAGTAGTGAAGCCATCTCGTCCGATTGCAACTTCTTTTCAACATCAACGACAACCACTACTTCACATCCGCCAGAATCTTCCATCACGACGAGCTTCAGACGTGACCTGCCTCTTGAGCTTCTAAAATATACGAGAAACACGAGGAATACTTGCCATTTGGGACCCTGCACACCGTTAACTCCAATTGTGACGTCCGCGTCTTTAGAATGACCAAATCGAGCCTGCGAGCTCTCTCCTGCCCGACGAATTTGTCTATAATCTGTCATTGTTACTCACAGCTCATATTTCATCGCTCATAAGCCTAAAGAAGTGTCCGGACTCGATTGGAACGATCAGCAACCAGTCTTCGTGACGCATCGGCACCCCTTTCCTCCGAAGCCCCTTGGAACTCGATACAGGCCTGACCGCTGCTGTCATCCCATTGCTCGAGAACCACAATCTACACTATCCGTCGACGCACACGCGCGTAGTCACCGACGGCCAAAGGTCGATGCGGTGGTGGAGGTGGACCGTGTGAGCACTGCAAACGGAGGGCTCCCAAGTGTTCACTCTGCTGCCTGATACAAAGGTGTAGGGTGGTGGAACGTGCTGGCCTGGGTATAGCCACCAGGTTGAGACAGTATCTCATGGAAATAGGCGATAGTGGGGTGTCGAGATAAGCATCATCCCCTTCTCCAGCCGGTGGGTGCTGGGGACCATCACTTCTTTTGCTCCTGTTCACGCCTATTCACGCCGGTATCGTTGCTGTACTGTACTATCACCTCTAGCCTCCCTGGAGCTTTTGTTGCTTTCTCCGAGACTGCTTAGCCCCTTCGACTGCATCGATCATTCTTGTCGAGACGCTGTACCTGGACTGAAAGAAATCCTGGCTCGGGAATGGATTTGTCGCAGTTCACGGCAACTCGAGAAGAAATATATCATGTTCAGATGGAAGTCAAGAATGTTCAAGCTATACAAATTAATCATGCAGACCGACTGTTGAGATTAGAGAAGCGTCAGGCGGATGATGCTGCCCTCAAATCCGTTTGGGGTACTGGTTCACCGTTCCCTGGTGTCTTGAGCGGAACCCCTCAACAAGGTAAGCTCATATCAGACGTCTAAGCAAGATGATCACTAAGAAATCCGAACAGGGCCCGTTCACAACCCTCCTACAAATGTCTTCGATGACTTTGATGACGAACAAGGACAAAACATACTTGGAAGTCTACAGTTGGAAGCAGAYGAAGAACCTGTCAGACGCGGAGCGTCTCGAGCCAACAGCGTCCGGTTCGATGTTAGCGCTACACAAGGGTCAAATTGGGGACAAGCCTCAAGAAATTCTGGAGAGTTTGGTCCTGTTCGACCAGGTAGCGGATTTGGTAGTCATCCCATGACTGAGCGTTCACTGTCACATAAGTCAGATGGAAGGCATAGTTCAGCGGGCCACTCGGTGCACTCGCTCCATTCTGGACGAACGAGCAGTCTTGGCCTAGATACGAACTTCATCATAGGCGGTCAAGAGGACGATTCTCCTCTTGATATACCGGATCATCCCCCAGGACTGTTCGTCCTCGGCCCAGTGCCTTCCATCATCCGGTGCTGGCTAACGACGACTCATTTCTCGCATGATGCACTTCTCTACGCCGTCGTCTGCACTGGCTCGCATCGATCTGCTATCGACTTTGCGCTGGTGAAGGAACTTGGATTGGCTGATCAAGTTCACAAAGATCCGACTGGTCGTCATACTATCAGGCTACCGGTTTATCTCCCGGAGGCGATCGTCACTACACCAACTTCGAGATCTAATAGTCCGGCACCACAGCTCCCTACGCTCACCGCAAATTTTGAGATCTTTGGTCTCACAAAGGGCAGCAGTCCAGATCGAAAGAAAACCATTCGTGTATTCATTGGTAGCGACACGCTTCGCGCCCATAATGCTGATATTTTACTGTCACAAAATCTCATGACACTCTATGGAGACGATCGAAACAAGCTCTCGGTACCATTTGTTCGGCCAGAAGATGAGTCTATGTTTAGGAACTTGTCTACTACCAACATACCACTGGAGAAGAACGAATTGAAGGCGACAGCGGCTCCATTCACACCAACAGATTCGAAGCCAAAAAGCGAGATCGCACCTGATAAGCTTGCTTCAGCACTCTCAAACAAGATCCAGACGATCAAATCCAAGCTCTCCGAGTACGATCCTCGATCAGCCTCCACAAATGAGCCTCAGTCTCCTTTTACTTCCATCTCCGCCTCAGACCTGGACCAAGCATCCAGCGTAAAAGCCGGTAGCTCTACCTCGACCACCAACAATACTGATCCCRCACAACCCCACCCAGAACCCGAACCCCAACCCCGAAGCTCCACCGATTCCTCCCGCCGCGACTCCACCCCCGGCATCTGGGGCTCCTGGCGTTCCTCCACTCCCGGCATCACCTCCAGCACCTCTACCGATCCCGAGACCACCTCCGGCTACCAACGTGCTACGCGCGGGGGACGCGGCATGAAAGTGCTCAAGCCGTCCTCGAAGTCCACCTCCGGTCCAAGTAGAAGTACATCGACGGGTATGGCAAAGAGTCAGGCAGAGAATGTCCCGCCAAAATGGGGCGAGACGAAGAGGGTTGGATCTGGGAGTGTTAGTTCTGGGAGTGTTAATTCTGGAGTTGGGAAGAGTGCGAATCCCGTCGGGAGCGCGAGCGCGTTTCCGTGGATGAATGGTGGTGCTTTGGGCGGTGGGCCGAAGAAGGGGGCTACTCATACTGAGTRAAGTGTTTGACTTACATCTCAGAATCCCTAGAGAGCGCAGCATTTGCCCGGGACTTTGTATTGTATGCTTAAAAAAGTAGTGTGCAATGAAAGACTAGCTTTGTAGTAGATAGGTCGAAGAAATGAATGTAAAATCAGCCACCAGGTCCCTGACCACATTTTTTCTTCACAAAATGGGGTCAAGTCCCGTCAATGTCAATGCTTAGCGACGACGCATCCTCAAAACTTCGAAAACTCACGGAGATCATTCTTCGGAGAACAGTTCTACACGATCATTTCACCAAAACCTGTTGTTCAACAATTACCAAAAGGCCTTRTGTCCGCCCCACCACCTTCGGAACCTGCTGCAAAAGTATTTGATYTAACCATGGACGACGAGGAAGATCACAGCCTGCTTCTGATGAAGAAAATCCGTTCTTCCAATACCAGTACAACAACTTTTGAAGAAGAATCTCTGATCAATTCTCGGAGATCCTCTGAGAGGGCACCAGACTCTTTGCCTTCTGCTCAAAAGAATTTCGCAGAGTCGAGAGATCAGCTCAAATTTTGCTACTTYACATCCCCATGTCGCAAGTAATTCTCTACTTCTCCAGAATCATCGAGCAGCAAACGCTATTGGGGTGTTCTCAAGAGGAARTTGACGAGTCCTCAAGTCGAGGATTCAGTTCCAGAACGCGCCCAGTCCCGTTCACGACACAGGCCTAATATGGACGATGCGAACAGCAAGATCGAGGAGGCCCAGAAGGTTGTCTCACCACATCTTCAATCCTCATACATTCCGAACACGCAGCTATCCAGAAGCTCGAAGGRCCTTTGGCACCCAAAAATTATCAGCAAATCCAGTGACAATCCAACGGCCGGTTCTACTTCAAGTCAGTGAGGGAGTTAGTGTTTCCGTACTTAGTATTACGCCCCACTACGTAATAAGTAAAGTTAAAAATACGGGTATAGGCCGTAATATATATAAAGGGCTATATTTTTAGTTATAAGTAATATAAATGCTTTAATTGCCCAGCGCAGCGGGCATTGCGGAGACTTATTGTCAATTGTATTACGTAATTTTAGTAATTGCCCAGCGCAGCGGGCATTGCGGAGACTTATTGTTAATTGTATTATATAATCTTAGTAATAATTTGGATAATTATCCAAAAATATTTTATTTTTAATACTAAGTAAACTAATAATTAATTTTATTGTTATTTACCAAAAAACTTTTTTTTTGATTTTTGATTTTAAAGTTTTTATTATATTATATTTAATTATAATTAATATATTTTATAAAAAAAATATTTATTTATAGTTTTAAATTAATATATTTAAATATTATTTTTATTTTTATTATAATTTTAATATTATATATAATAGAATTCTTTAAAGTTTTTTGATAAAATAGCCGAATATAATAGCTATATATATTTTGGCCTATATATATTTATAGTTTATATTATATATTTTGCGTATATATATACGGCTTTGGCTTGCATATGCTACTTTAGCCATAGCGCCATAGTGCTATTATACTACTATACCATTGTATTACTATATTACTTGGCTATTATAGCTATTATAATTTATATAAGCTTATAATTTATAATAATAATAATAATAATAAAAGGTCCTAAGGATCTCCCTAAAGTAAATAAAATAAATAAAATAAATAAAGTAAATAAAATAAATAAAATAAATAAAGTAAATAAAGTAAATAAAATAAATAAATAATAATATAAAAACAAATACAAATAACTAAATCTTTTATTAAAATTATAATATAAATAAAATAAAATAAAATATTTTATATAAAATTAATAATAATAATAATTAATTAATTTATAATTTCTTTTAATATAATATATAATAAATTTTATTTTATTTTTATAAAAGAACTTTTTTTAATATTTTGAATTTATAAAAAAATTATTATTAATAAAGTTTAAATTATTTTAATAATATATATTTTAATAAAAATAGTTTTATAAATTTATAAAGTAATAATATTAAA
>QYSG01013573.1:0-11924 GCA_003988875.1 Lachnum nothofagi
CGCCGAAGAACGTCGTTTTTCAGCTCGTCGAGGATTATATTATATCTTCGAAAGGGGGATGTTCTGGCTGTCGTCTCGGCGATACCATGCTGGCATTTTTCTGCTGCTTCGAAGAGAGATATGCCGGGCAAGTGGCTGGTCGTGTAAGCCGAAGGGAAATTCGACCTGTTAGTATTTTCGTAATCTCTGGGTAAATTCTCTGCGCTATGTGGTATGCTCTGCTGTATGGTATACACATATAATGTGGCAATCGCGCAGAACGAAATGTAATGGGTGAACCAGAAAGCCTTGCACATCCGTTTTTCCTCGATGAAGCCATTGACCACGTCCACTATCAGCATAGCAGCATCGATGCATTCCTTGAGACTGCCTTCGGGTTCATTTTGTGCCAGTCCCTTTCGCCGACTCAACTCTCCAAAATTGCTTAGTAGAGATGGCCTATTTGCGAGTAGCAAAGCATGTGCGTATGCAAGCCTTAAAACAGTGCTTTGACGTTGAAAGATGGGCACTAATATAGATGGATTGACTTKRGCAGGCTCAAGAAAYACGGGCAGGCTCTCTCTCCAAGCCTTGAGTTCTGAMGTCCACCTTTTGGCTGAGTCTTTCCATKTAGRGCCTGATGTRCGATTTGTAGCATACAGATCGCTGGATATACCACCAATTATTCTTGCAAGCCTATTGTTRTMTAAGYTTATCTTCCCACAATYCTATTCAAATAGAGCGATATGAGACAATAGATATCACGAAYGAAAGAAGAGACCTACTTTGCATGGAAAATTGGGCCGTCGGATACACACTGGTCATACGGCGRTTGGGYCTTGATGCTGTTGCTGACCAGCTCAGCATCATTGATYCTCTCGGGCATAAGCTGGTCCGTATCCTCGTCGCGGAATATCCTAGGCCTCCCAAGAATCACACTCAAATACCTATCAAGAGTGTACGCACTCCAGAACACTCGTTTTCGGCATTCAGATTCGATCAATASAGAAGACSCTCCCGAAGACTGKGAAGATCGTTTCCGATGTAGACCAAGCGCCAAGACCATTTGGGCGGCRGYTCCAAAAGTGTACCAAGCTTSATTRATACGAGATGARCTYAATAAATATAGGCACTGAGCGAGTCTAGCTTGAACAGACTGTAATCTCACTGGGCCTGTCTCTTTCGATAATTCGGTTTCGGCTGCTTTAAAGAGAACGATACTTGATCTGTTAGTTRATTCTACTARYAGTCRTAAAGAACYAAGCTTGAAAACYGGTACCTTTCTTCAGAATCCKTAGCTTCCCCATCACGTAATAGTCCGGTTTCACCCTCAACGTATAACTTGGCAGTAGCTAAAATTAAGAGCACGGTGCCAACTTTGGCCTTCGGCAACCTCTGGRCTAYRGCTGTCTGGTTCTGRTTCTCATATTGARTGCAAAGGCTTTCTAGCCATTCGCCAACAGTAGCCCGGTGCAAAAATCTATAGGTAGGCATGGCAAAWTCAAAATATCGATCGACAAGAGACTTTGCTTCATGTCGGCYAGGAAATACAAAATTTGCAGACGAGYAGTCTGGAACCCAACCATCGCCAAAAGAGAAGAYAGARCCATTCATTGAAYTTCCRCTAGCAAAGTTACCCGAGATTGTGCGAGCACAATCTTGTTGAAATCTCTGCTGTGCTCGATGCAGGAAAGCCATYCCGGAGGTTGGRCCTAGATARTCGTCTCCAAATCGGGTCCCATCGGTGTCTTGTGGAGTATGGGAGGAGTCATTTCGAGGATCAGGGACATGTGGCCCAGAACAGGGACTTCTCGATACTCCCTGCTCTGAAAATTGATGGTCCTCTTGCTGCAATGGACTTCCGGTAGAAAGAGGCTCTTTGTTTGGCTGGCTAAAGCCCCTGCTTGGCGATGCTGGCTTCGGAGGTTTGGGGTTTCCTCTCCTGTGCTCTGCGTTGTATCTGCATTCTAGAGCGAGTTGAGTACACCGATTGCATGGYAATGTCCCCGAACAGCGTGATTTCTTCCTAAATTATTGTAAGGGACTGCCCACAATAATAATACAYACGAACGGATAGACRATATCRAGAAATGGAACGGCTTGAACGACGAATGCACYTTGCTCATTTYATGATTGAAGCATGTGATTTCTCGAATGAGCCAAGATTGACTTCCCCGTCCAAYATTGCAACATACTTCTTGCAGGTATCGCACGCCCGTCCGACTTTCTTTCGTGCATCCTGCTTTTGTGAAACTGACGGCGGAGTCCGTTTCCGCTTCAGGGTTGAATCGTTCCCGACATGGTGATCGCCATCACCTTCAATTGATGGACTGAGAGGAAAGTCCGATCGAGGGGACGTTGGCATAGTGTATAGAGGATCTTCTCCGGAGACAAGTGCCGTAGCGCGGATATTCGGTTATTGTGAGTGGGGATTGATTCCTTAGCGCTGAAGGATTTAATGAAGATTATTTCAGTGGTATGGGGCCATGCATTTAGTTGGAAATAGAACATAGGAGATGGTAAAAGAAAGGGAATCGGGTTTCCGATGTAAGCTAAAGCGGATACGTGTTTACCCCTCTCGGAAATAGGTCGCGCGGAAATAGCCTTCTACTTTTACTTTGCCTAACGGATACATCATAGTAGTATGCAGCACATGCCAAAAAACTGAAAACTTGAGAATGGGATGGCTTAAAACTATTAACAACCAGAGATCGGTGTTCTTATATTCTTGAAGAATCTCTAGACTCTAAATATCCCACAACCACGCAAAATCAGATCGGCCATGGCTCTCGACCGCTTCTTTACGCTTAATACAGGAGACAAGATTCCAGCTGTGGGCTTTGGCACGTGGCAAGCTGCCCCCTTAGAAGTCAAGAAGGCAGTCGAGGTTGCCTTGAAATCCGGCTATCGCCATATCGATTGCGCAGCTATCTACCGCAACGAGAATGAGGTCGGGGAGGGCATCAAGAAGAGCGGGGTGAAGCGTGAAGACATTTTTATCACTGGCAAATTATGGAATACAAAGCATAGAGCTGAGGATGTCGAACCGGCATTAGACAAGACTCTTGCGGATCTTRGGGTRGAAYATCTTGATCTGTATTTGATGCACTGGCCATGGCGAGTTTATCTAGAGACACRTTGAACTCATGCTGACTGGTGAYTAAGTGCTTTCAAGCCTGGAGACAAATTCTTTCCCCTTCATTCCAATGGAGTTTTTGCACTSGACGATGTCGACCCGTCTGTGACRTGGAAAGCAATGGAATCTCTTGTCAAGACTGGCAAGGTGCGTGCAATTGGYGTCTCAAATTTTAACATTCGCCGGCTAGAAGGTATACTCTCCACCTGCRCCATCGTTCCAGCTGTGAATCAGATCGAAATTCACCCATACCTCCWGCAACCAAAGTTATTTGATTTCTGCAAGTCGAAGGGCATCRAACTGGTGGCATACTCACCRCTGGGGAACAATCAGACGGGRGAGCCTCGAACGGTGGACGACCCGAAGGTTCATGAAGTGGCAAGAATGCTGGGTAAGGATCCCGGCCAGGTTCTCGTCAGCTGGGGAGTCCAACGTGGTCATATCGTTCTGCCAAAGTCAGTCACAGCCTCTAGGATCGCWAGCAAYTTCCAAGATTTTGTMATTCCCGAYRAGCAGTTTGCTGAATTGAACGCTTTGGAGAGGCACAAGCGTTTCAACTTCCCTGCRCGATGGGGATTTGATATATTTGACGAGGCCGGCGAAGATACTGTCAGAAAGGCAGCACAGGATGCAGCTAAAGAAAATAAGACTAAGTTTACTGTGTAGACTTTCAAGTGTRTGCTTAGCAGAAGCAATTTARAATTGTAAAAAGTTTTCATTGGGGAACGWTACGAATTTAATGCTCAAGTCCCTATGTTCGGYAYGTGAACATTCTATTGAGACTTCGGATCACTAGATGTCTATCATCATCTTTAGCGGACATAATCTCTACCGTAGAGCTTTCATGGCATAGTAACCACCCTCCATTGCATCTCGGCATTTGAATTTGATATGCCGACATGRAAGGCGGGGTATGCAGCACCCCRCACTCYATTTCCAATTTTGATAGCTCCCCARAACCCCCTGAATRTTGTTTCCGGTGGCTGTTCTTTYTCCGGCCCATTCAGTRGCTGAACTTRGGRATTGCGGGGGAACATAGGCTCGCTAGTACCCAAACTGTAAATGCAAAAAAGTAAAAGAACTACAAATATCTTTGAGGTGTCTAGACTCTATGCTGACTCGACGTCCTTCTTTTATTAACAGCTCTAGTATTTGTTCRAAACGGAGAACAGAGTCATGGCGATAGAAAAGTCTTCAGTSGACATTGTTGAAAATGCCTCCTTCGCAAATCCCAGCAKGGCGAGCGAATTCAGCGGATTTGAAGGAATGACCRACGAGGAGATGAAACAGTTTGAAAGAAAACGTACGTGTGRCTGTTCATAATCACTGGAGAATTATCATCTAATGATCTCCAAGTGATCTGGAAAGTTGATCTGCATCTCATCACTGCTCTTTTYGGCATCTTCGTTTTCAATATCCTCGATCGATCCAACATAGCTAGCGCACGGCTTGGTGGCCTGCAAACAGATCTTAACCTTACCGACACTCAGTATCAGACTGCCGTCTCGATTATGGTACGCTGGTCCCTGCACCTTACAGATCATGGGAGACTGTTGACGATTTTGCTTGCTAATACCATGCAGTTTGTCGGTTATCTTCTTGGACAGATCCCCAGCAATATTGTCCTGACTCATGTAAATCCTTCACGCTACATCCCGATCTGCATCTTAGTMTGGGGTWCAATCTCGCTTTCAATAGCTGCAGTCAAGRATTTCTCTGGAATTTTTGCTGTTCGATTTTTCCTCGGCTTCGCTGAATCTCCCTTCTTTGCTGGTGCCTTGTAAGTAGYTTATTTCCACGGTCGAACATAATATCATCGAGGCAGCAGCATTTGACTCYGTTGATCTTTTGGAATAGCTTGCCATCTGATTGTTCTCATTTGTAATCTGCTGACCCCCTCACAGGCTGCTCATTAGTTCATGGTACAAGCCAAGTGAGATCGCGCCCCGCGTTGCTTTCATGTATTGYGGTAATACGATTGCCAATGGATTTGGCGGTGCCTTGGCYGCCGGAATTCTGAGCGGACTTGATGGAGCACATGGAATTGAGGGYTGGAGATGGCTTTATATTATTGAGGGGGCTGGCACAATGGGAGTYGGAGCAATTGCCTTCTTCCTCCTTCCGGACTTCCCTCRTTCCGGYAAGAAGAAGTGGCTYACGGACAGAGAGCAGAGATTTGCTGAATGGCGCATAACTGGATCTGTCAATGGCGAAGTTGAYGAAACATCGAGCATCAAGCAGGGCCTCCGAGATACAGTAACCGATATCAAGGTTTGGCTACTRGTTGCCGTTCAGATCTGTCTTTTGTCTTCTCAAACCTGGACTTATTTCTTCCCAAGTATYGTGGAGACGCTCGGATACGGCAAGACTACATCTCTGCTCCTGACCTCGCCAGTCTATGTCTTTGGATTCATCACTTCTCTAGGGAACTCCCTCATTGCCCAGAGAACGGGTCATCGCGCGATTCTCATAGTCTGGCCGCTCACCTTGGCTATTGTAGGAAATGCCATAGTCGTATCCTCTTATATTACGGCCGCCAGATACACAGGAATGTTCTTGATGTGCGCCGGCTCCTATTCTGCCTTCAACGTCGTGCAAGCCTGGGTTGGAAGCACCATTCCACGTACACGCACAAAGCGCGCAATCACCTACGCTCTGGTCAATATGCTGGGGAACTCTAGTTGCCATAATCCTTGGATTACATTTGAAACGGCTGAACAAGAAGATCACAGAGGCTGAAAACGCGGATGGAAACCTGAGGTACAAGTACCTGACTTGAGTTGAATGAGAAGCTTAGATTGTGTCAAGAAGTGAGAGGGAATAATGTCGGGGGGAAGCTTGAAACCTATTAGGATGTCAGCGTTCACTATTCTTAGTGTCTTATGGTGTGTTTTCTGATGGAATGCTACTCAAAGAAGACATGATGCTACAACAGACCCCAATACCATACTCTATTCATTATGTCGCTAGTTGTTGTGACTGAATATAACGTGCCCTAATATTAGCTGCTATCAATATGCTCTTGGATGCATGAGCGCGAGGAAAGATGGATGGAGACCTGTATGCTGCGAGGTGCCGGATGTTATGCATTTCCGGATCGATGGACGTTTCCAGTGAAGCATTTTTTTCCCATCTCCGGAAACGTAGTAGCTTCTCCGCAGACCCTCCAATTATCTCCTTAGATCTATGCCCTCCACAAGCCAGAGTGGAACTTGGGTCACTAGAGGTTCCTGAAGTGCGTGCGAGTTGTGGAGTCCCCATACCGCACCCCGCATTCTGTGTTTTCCGGAATTGGCTTGCGAATACTATACTAGCATTTGGACATCACCCCATCACTCGGAGCTACATAATGAGGAATCATTCCACGCCATTCGGCACAGTCTTTCCGAAGTTGGGAATAATATTACTGCTCCAAAGCGTCCGATGCAATCTTGCAGTATGGCAAACACACAAAACAACCCTTCCCAAGCGCAGATTGAGGTTGCCTCTTCCCCAGACCCCAGTCGAAATGATTTGTATATTGCCCACGGTGATATTGGGTTGCAGCTTTTCGCAGATCGTCAGGTTCCTGCCGTTGCCATTGATCCAAAAACAGAACGCAGACTTGTTAGGAAGATTGACGTGTTCATAATTCCTTTCATTTGCGTGACCTATCTCGTTACATATATTGATAAGGCTACTTTGAGCTACGGTAATCATGCGAACTCTATCGAAGGATAAATTAATCTGATTCCATTTATAGCTACAATATTTGGTCTCACGAAGGATCTCAATCTCCAGGGAACAGAATACAGCTGGCTTGGTAGGTGAAACACGTCGAGCCTCATTATAGATTCAATTATAGATTCAATGACATGTTCTCTAGGCTCAATATTCTACTTCGGATATTTGTTTGTAGGTCTTCTCCTGAATAACGGCGTACCTGGATACACGTTGACTTTGCTAGTTTGAATATCCAACAAGCTTTGCTATGCAGAGAATTTCTGTTTCCAGGTGGCTCTCAATCAACGTCTTCCTTTGGGGTGGTATTTGCATGGCTCTTGGCGGGTGTAATAGCTTCGGCGCATTGGCAGGCCTTCGATTTGTTCTGGGGATGCTGGAATCATGCTCGACGCCTGCYTACYTACTTTTGACTGCCATGTGGTACAAAATCGACGAGCAGCCGACGCAAACTCTTTCGGTGGCCTCATTGCATATGGAATTGGGAACATTAAAGATGCTAGTTTTGAAACATGGCGCTACCAGTTCATTATTGTAGGTGCATTTTCTGCGGCTTGGGGCTTGGTCATGTTTGTGTTCTTGGCAGAAAGCCCAGTCACTGCGTAAGTTATCTCACTTCGAACGAAGATCAATTACTGACTCAAATAGCCGATGGCTATCCCTCGAGGAAAAGGAAATGGCTGTAGAGCGCCTGCGGTCGAATCAAACGGGGCTGAAGAATACCACTTTCAAGCGTTACCAGTCATTCGAGGCTCTATGGGATCCCAAGACGTGGTTCCTCTTCTTGTTTGGTTTATCTACCCAAGTCGTCAATGGATCCGTTAGTAATTTTGGCACCCTCATCATCAAAGGATTCGGATATTCTAATCTTACAACCACACTTCTACAGATTCCGTACGGCGCCATAATTATATTCGCAGTTCTATCGGCAATATATCTTCAACGTAGTTTGCCCGGCCAAAAGAGATGCGCAGTCGCTGGAAGGTTGGCATGCTACTATGTACGTATCAGATCCTCCTGTAGAATTGAGGCAATCGCTAAGATTAACCAGTTGACTGCATTTTACACCGCCTCGTTTGCGATGTGCATGAGTCTCATCACCGCAAACACTGGTGGCTCGACTAAACGTACTACAGTCAACGCTCTTTTCTTTATATCCTACTGTGCTGGAAATATCATAGGGCCGTTTGCATTCAAGTCTAATGAGGCTCCAGTATACCGGTCAGGAATCATTGTTATTTTGGTTGCGTACTGTGTTGAAATAATAGTCTGCATCGGGTTTGCAATGTATTTGGCTGCGTGCAATACGAAAAAGGAGAAGAATCTAGCAGCATTAGGGAAGACAAACGCAAGCGAAGAAGAAAAATCATTAATGGCATTTAGAGATCTTACGGATACTGAGAATATCTTCTTTCGATATACGTACTAGAAATAGAACCGAATCTTAAATAAATAACAGGTTAAAGACATGGTGCTGAACACGAAGGTCATCCCATTTGAAGCGCTTAATGCATTTCTCCAAAGTCTCCGGTAAGTATAGTTCCATTTCTGGGCGTAAAGCAAAAGTGTCGATGACCACCAATGAGGAATGAACATGGAAGCTGCCTCCATGCTGTTGGTAGCTAGTCACGTGTAGACGCTAGCGGCCGCTTCGGATAACCTCAGAGCGCGCACGCGTAGGAATAGAAACCTTAGTCCCCACCAACCTTACGAATCCCTGGCTTTGCTATTGAGTGAAGCTACGTGATCTTAGGTCATGACCCCCAAAGCTCCAACCGGGGTAGTTATGCGCTGGCTCATCTTGATGACCAAGTCGAAACAATTGTTCCTGTAGTAAAAATAAAGGGCCTGTTGTCATGTCTGAGATGAGAAGTGTAGGTAATACACATTCATTGTTTAGGAGATTCAAAGAACGGCCCATAACACACACCGAGCTAGCTGCCGAATCTGCGATTGGTTGCCATCCTCCTCACTCGGCGTATACACCCGAGATTCCGTAACAGTTCTCCGATACGTAAACATACCCTTTATTTCGCTGCGCTGCCAACAATAGGAAGTTTTCGAGGCCAAGTCCGAAGCGTGGGAGCTTATTGATGCGGAAGCCATGGATAAAGACGCCAGTATCTTTTAGAAGAGAGTGCAAAAGCTTTAGATTCATCTTCTTATTGGATGTCGAGGTTAATATCCTGTTACCTGCGTCGAATGTTAACTATATGATGTTGATGGCTCGCGTTGATTTATATCGGTACCGTATGAGGCGAGAATGAGGCTAATCACAGGCCTGGTGATAATACGCGTCATCTCAACCACCTTTATGACAGCAGTCAAAGACCTGCGAGTTTGATACTAGGCCTTAGGCTTATTCTTCGGATGAATTGCTGTTGCCCTTTACTTCAAGGCAGTGTCAATCCACCCTCGATCGAGATTGGGCACAAGGCTAGCGACTTTTCCTCCTTGGGCTAGAGATATCAAGTAGAGAATGAGAACGAGAGTGTGAATACACTGACATTTGCCTGGAGGTTTTGACCCTCGCTTTGATACCAAGTCTGATGCTGACTGAGCACGTACATGTATATAGTGAGAAGTGATGCTTGGCAAGTCGTTCAGCCTGGAACGCGGCAATCGGTGTCGATAACGCACTTGGCTGCAAAATGCATGGGCTTGGCCTCGTTTGTGCTGCAAAGACTTTTCCTGCAGCTGAGTACAGTAAGCGTGGGAAGATTATATAATTCATGGTGTTGAGATGAGCTGAGCTGAGACGCTTTGCTTGGCAAGCACAGTAGCCTTTTGTGTGCTTTCTTTCGGAAAAAAAATTCACGTCGCTTGGTCTTGAACCCAGATGTGCAATGGAGGGCGCAGTCAGATCTCAGTCAGGAACAAGGCTACGATGGAACCATCGCAGAGTGCGTAATCAATCACTTGGAGTCTGTCAGTCTCTAAATTGAAGTGAAAGAGCTCAGCTGATGGCTGGCTAGCTAGCTAATTGCACACTCTGAATGCTTTCGCAGGCTTAAGCCGAACCATGAGCACATTCAGAGGTGATCGATACAGTAGTTTGGCTTCTGAATTTGAATAAGGTTCATGTTCCCAAGGTAGCGGCTCTCATTGGGTCACATCACCACCTCGGTCCGCATCCGAACCATCCCGCTAGGAAGCGGGAAACTCCAAATCGCCATTCTGTCGATGAAACATGTTGAATTTCTTACCAACAATTGCAACATCTTCTGCCGTCCGTTCAACTTCATTGTCGAAGTCGAAGCCCCGAGGTCCCGAAGTTTACCAGCTAGCTAAGACTAACCACAATGCATCCACGGCTACGAGATTTGAAATGTGTGTTCGTAAGAACAACCCCAGTTCTTTTAGACACTCAGTCATTTACATATGATTTCAATACATGACTTCGAGCATTATACTATAGGCGACGTGAAAACAGAGATATGTCAGCAGAGCGAGAGAGCTATAGTAGTAACCATTGAGTCTTGTCTAGTTTCTCCCCAGGCCTTCCCGACTCTATCCGGCAAAGTAGAAACAACAACCAAGATCATTCCCATAGTTTTGCACCGTAATTCTCATTTCCGAGCTTGTCGGCGGCGTCTGCAATTGGCGCAGTGGGGTCTCTAAATTGTCTGTACCTATCTCCCCATATTCCCTGCTTGCCGGGAGACAATACGCCGTTAGGATCAACAGCATCCTACTTCGTATCAGTACAAGTGTCATTGCCAGCTAATTCGGGAATTGCTAACCTTGAGCTTCTCTACAAATCGCCGATAAGCATGGTCGTTAAAGTCGTTCACTTCTGCTGCCAAGTCTACGGCAGCTATCAGTGAGTGACAAGCCTCTCGGCAGTTCAAGGATACGTGGGTTCCACTCACCCATGTATTTGACATGTGTCCGGTACGCACTATACCCCCTCTTCTTGCCCTCCTCGAACAGCCTGGCGAGCATCGAAGTGATCGCGTGTTGATGCTCCGGCTTCGTTTTGTCGAACGTCATGAAGTTGACGAAAATGACATGTCGTTCATGCATGAAGAAATCACAGAATAAATCCCAGCCGTGGGCCTCGGAGATCTTCTGAGACGTCTTCACCCACTCCAGGATAGCCTTACCAGAGGATGGGATGATGGGCGAGTAGTCGGCATGCCCAGCGATACCACTCTTGCCATCTCTTGGTAGTCGATAACCTACCATAGGCAAGCTCCACAAACTTGGAACTCCCACAAATGGCCCCCCATGTGGTTCTCCCACACTCGTTGCCTCTAGAAGTTCGCCACCCTCTCCGCAGAACATTTCTGCATACACCTTACCACTGGGGCATTTGATTGCAGCAACTCTCTTGAATTCCTCGATCTGAGCCTGGATCACAATCTTCGGACCGTAAAGTCCAAATTTCGCATTCCAATATCCCATATTCAGCTTGTCCCAATAATCACATCGTTTCCCTACCATACCTAGCCACTCCACGATATTTGATATATAAACAGTGTTAGGCAGCGTTCCATTTCTCCGCATCTCGGAGAACATATCGACCATGACTTCTACATCCTCGAATTCCGACATCGAGAATCCACAAGACAAGTAAGCTTGCGGTTGCGGCGTGAGCCAGATGCCCATTTTGGTAACGATTCCGAGGTTTGATTGGAAGAAAAGCCCTTCGATAGACGGACCAAACGTGAATTTCGAGAGGTGAGCCGAGGGGGAGGTGGTGATGCCGAATTGGCCTGTGCGAACGATGTCTCCATCTGCAAGGAGAATCTCGAGACCAGCAACGTGCTGATGATGTGTCGCTGTTGGGAGAAACCCGGTGCCTCTGTCAACAGTCTATCATGATTTCAAATTAGGTGCCGCAGTATGTGGTATAGAAGAATGGCTCACATTTCCGATAACGCTTCCCCAGCCTAGTGAAGGCACGCTTGGCCAGACTTTGAGCTTGCGTTTTACGCAATAATCATATAGATCCGTGAAAGTCACACCAGGCTCAACAACCGCATAAGAGAATTCCTCGTTGACCTCGATGACTTTGTCCATCCTGTGAAGATCCAGTGCAACAGACCCACTGAGCCGCGGAGCGGGTCCGCCATAACTTTCGTGT
>QYSG01013580.1:0-31970 GCA_003988875.1 Lachnum nothofagi
ACAATTAAAATATAAATAAATATATAATTATATAATTAAATAAATAATTTAAGTTTTTTTTAATTATTTTTATAATTATAATTTAATATATAATTAAAAATTTAAAATTTTTTTTAATAATTTTAAATTTATATTTTATTTTAATAGTTTTTATATATATTTTAAAATTTAATTATTAAAAAATATTTTTTAATTTTTTAAAATAAAGTTTTTTTTTTTGGGTTTTTATTTATTTTTTATAATATTTATAAAAATTAATATTTTAAAAAAAGTATTATATAATAAAAATTTAAAATAATATAGTTATAGGATAGCATAGTTCTACCTTCCGAAGTTGGCTTTATTTTATCTTTTTCGCCTGCCATAAGAGTGGCTGTTCACGATCGACGCTGCAGGCCTGTTGGTGATCGACGTTGGCCGCAGGTTGGTTGGCGGCGAAGCGTGGGGCCAATCAGCGTGCTCATTGCAACCAGTTGTTCCTGCAGGACCAAAATCTGAAACCACAATACTGTAAACTCATGCAGGAAGCAAGGCTTTAGGCAGCCAACCAACATATTCCCCTCCTCAGCCTCAACCCCACCACATGCCCTCCTTTCTACCGACGCAACCGCATCGCTATTGCATAGGTAACAGTGCTATGTACGATACATCCACACTCATGTCTATATATTGCATCACTCATCAAGAAGGCAAAGACGCGCGCGCCACAGATTCTCGGGTAGACATACCCAAGTCAGTTCACGGCCTGACAGCTTGTRTCGTTGCAATAAGATCCGCCTCTGTTTCTCAATCTCATCTGATTTACTCATCCGYAATCATATACTCTCCAAGATGGGAGCAACACAATCGGTCGATAGAATGCCTAAACCGCCTCCGCCTGTTGAAAATATAGGTGCGCGTATAGCTTGCCCATTTGTAGTTGCACTGCTAACCCTAGATTTGAAAATCAGATCAATTTCGAGCAAGATTTCAACAAGTATTCCCAAATCGTTGTCTCTCGTTTCGGGAATGCGACTGGCTCCAGACGGTATTCGAGAAGTTCTCTTCGACAATTGAACCATCCACTTGTCAGTCAATAGTTGATATATTCGCTAGTATTACACTAATAGAAATTGGAATAGGCTGGAATGAGTCCGATCTGATCGCTTTCATGAGTACCACCCTGCCTAAGGGGCTGAGGTCGGACCTAATAAGAGCTGGCCCTCTACTCCATAGATGGATCCGGCGTCTAGGATCCTTTCCATGGCACAATCAGCCTCTTCAAATACAAAATCTGAATTTTGAGACTCTTTCAGTCGCCATTGTCATTCTTCTGCGCCGCCATGATCGGGCTAACCTTAGCTTTCTCAGAGCGAATAGCCTTCCTCTCGATGAAGGGAACATGCTGCGAGAAACATGGCTGCGTAAGCTTGCATTCCAATGTATGTCTACGAAGTCGCATACAGAGCCAGCGGAAACGGACGAAGTCATRACTATCAGGCGAGGGCYAATTATTCGGGAGCCGAACTGGCGGGAGGCCGAGCTCGACCCCAGCGAGTTCGCCCAAAAATTAGCGGATGAAATCTCAGACCTGTTCGCCAGCGACGATGCTCATCTTCTTCAAGCTCACGCACTCGTTTCAGCGGCCAACAAATCACGCAGTGAGGTCGATGAAAAAATCGGGGCACGCGGTCCCCCAATTATGGAAGCAAGCACACTTCCTTCCTCYAGGTCTCAAGRCTTCGAAGGTTTCATCCCAAAGAATGAGTTTGTATCGCTTCTGAAAATTTTGCTCGCTATTCAGCTACATCGATTTGGCTATGGACCTGAGTCCCTATGTGCAGAAGGCAATATGCTGGCCAAGCTTACCAACAGCCTCTTGAACGTCTTTTCAAAATCTCAAGATGAGCCAGACATCACCTGGGATCTCTTCAACTCCGCTTTGACCACAACAATAGTAAGTCTCATCTAACTGTAGAATCTGGTTTTAAGGCTGATCTCGGGAAGCCAAATATTTTTTCCGGACTACCGAGGCTGTTCGCGTCGTTCATCCTGGATAAAGAAATGAGCCATGGACATATCAAGTCATCAACCAAGATAGAAGCAACTTCGTTGATACAAAAAGCTTTCAGTGTCCCCAAACAACCTCCTCAACSATCTAGAGGGAGCGTCTTTAATCTCTCCTTTTTGGCGGCGCTTGCAACGTTCCTCCCTGACACCCTCCGGCTACAAACCGCGTCCGTCATCCATACCGCAACACAGGAGGATTTCAATCTTGGCCCAATCCGCGATCTTGTCAATTCAGAAGATCAACCGCTTGTGCTGTTAGTCAAAGGCCTTGCCTCAGATTCACCAAGCTCSGGATACGATGATGCAGAGATAGTTCTCGGGGTGTTTCTTCCGCAGGAAGAGCAACAAAAGTCCTGTATCTTCCAGCTCTTACCTGCACTCGTAGTCTTCTTTTGCGACTCAGTCTTTTACGACTCAGACTTTTGCGACTCAGACGCGGCGCAATACGAGACAGATGACAGCACTGACAAATTTCAGATCCAACTGCCAAGCCAGGATACCGTCGAGCTATCTCTAAATGAGAAGACCAAGACAGCGAAATTAGTTATTCCAGAAGGTTCCAAGAGCCCGGCTGCYACTTCCTACGAGATTGCCGTTAGTAGCATGGATCTCATTGGGCTTGCTGTTGGAAACAGTCGTTTACAGAGGCCTGTAGACCAAACCTTCTTCGTTTCATCCTTCTTAAATTTCTGAGGTAGGCAAGAAATTTGGTCAAACACCTTCAAGCCTTCGACCCGGAATGYAGACTATATCAGATTCCCAGAAAGCTCATACTTCAGCAAACTGTACCAACGAATCTTTTTCGCACTGATGATGTTCCAGGTACAGTACAGAGCACACTCGGCCTGGCATCTGCGTGGACCTCTTTGGAACCCGGCGTTGTTCTTCAATACATCAAAGACTATCTTTCTCTAATGAAGACTYGGAGAACAGAGTGGATATGCCCGAAACCTTGGTAAGGGAACAGTAAAGGAAGGATTTTAAAAGTCTAGTGCTTTATGAGTTAACAAAGGAATTCGTGCATAAAAGTCTCGTGACTTTATACCAAAAATCCGAGCCTAGGTCATATAACTACGGTTTTATGCATTTTGATTGGTTTCGGGCTTGGTAGGTGCGGCAGCACCCCCATATTAGTATAATAAAGATATAAAAGTATCTGGACTATAATTCAGGTCACGTGGCTGATTAAGCAAGCTGGGGATGCCTTTACTTTGCGACCGTAGAACCTTAGTACTATRTTGGTTATTATAACTAATACCTTATAACTCTAAGCTAGCTAGCTATCTTTATAAACCCTATACTCATCAGTGTCTAACCTCACAAATYAGGYATAGAATGGCTAGATTTACGGAAAAGGCAAGRAAAATATACATGCAACAAGTAAGGCTTCGCAGCGAATCACCTAATAAAAGGAACCGATAAAATCTCCTCGGGGTATCTTCGGTGTGCAAGRACCCTARAATTCAGGCTTTAGATGTTTTTCGCTTAGGGGTAGTGGTCGGATTTCAAAACCGGCTGCCTTCGTAGAGTGGGCCTGTTCTGTTCTCCGCACACTTCTTCTCTCCTTCATACATAGCTAGCGCTCAGAACACAAATACTGCAATTTATGTATCATATTTCGTTTATCAGCCTGAGATATGGAACCTAGGAAGTCACTGCTCGAGTCGCAATCCTGCAAACTCGGAAGCTCGGAATGCYGTGCATACACATCGAAAACGGCGTTCTACCGACTGCCCGCTGAGTTAATCCAATATCTTGCCCAAGGCATCTTGGAACCTTCCGAGTCCGCTCTCTTAGCTCTCTGCAGCAAGCCCTTCCGCCRCATCCTTGGAACCCAATACTGGCAGCTCTGTCGCGYAGACGCAGAGCAAGAAAAGAAGTTTCTCTCTACCTTGGAAAAAGACTTCCCAGGTCTAGTGCACTGCATCCTGTGCGCCAAATTTCACCGCGCAGGTTCCACGCCGCACGTCGACCAGAACTGGAAATGCCAGTCCTTAGAGCGCCGCATAAGAACTTCAAGAGACCGACGGCATCACGAGTTTCGATTCATCTACATTCAGGCAGCCATCAAGCGCCACCGACTCGATCTAGATATTGAAAACTATCTCAAAACCCTTAGTCACGAGGATGGTTCCGTCTTCAAGTTTATCGGTGGACGGCACTGGTATGTAATATCCGAGGCGCGCATCGTATCTGGCGAGCTGCTTGTACGGACACAGCAATGGGCCTTCTATCCCGTGCAAGTCCTTACGAACGGTTTCCCCTCCGACGCCTGGGTACCGTTACATCTCGGCTGTTACCATTTGCAAGACGAATCAATGAACAGCCAGGTGATAGGCGTGATCGCACAAAGAAATCATTTGAATTACGAGCGCCTAGGCCAACTGGACAGACCCGGCCATTTCGGTGGTGGTCTGCGGCAATGCCGCTTCTGCGAGACTGAATACGAACTTGACATCATGCCGTTCTTAGACTTTGGCACAGAGCGACCGCAGAGCAGAAGAATACACGACCGCCACATCGCGATGGTAAAGACGACATGGGCAAACTACGGGGATGGCACTCCAGATCTGCATGGCAAGTACAGGCGTCAATTTGTGGCTGAGCAGCAGGGACTCCGTATACGGCTTCCGGAGCCGCTGCACGTCCCGACGGCTTTCGAACCCGGCAGTATCAAAAATGCTTTCGAAGACGGCAAGGAATTCGTCTTTCGARATGTAGTATCCAAGGAAAAGATGGAGACTTGGAAGGCTTCGCTTGTAAAGTACGAGGAGACGTTGGCACGACGAGCAGATCCTAGATCTGGACATGTGCAGAACTTGTGCCGCTTTTTATAGGAAAATGTAGACCTCCAGTAKAGGACATGATAAAGAAATTTGCTTCTCGTCATTCCCAAGAGAATAGGCTAGATRCCGAGGATGCTCTATTCGTGGAAGTGCCTGTACAGGGGATTATTCCGATGCCATGTCATTCGCATAATGATTATCTACACAATGTCCCTCTTTTYGAAGCACTTGYKGCCGGTYGTAYAGGAATCRAAGCAGACRTATATCTTYYAATGAAAACTGGYAGTARGGACCTGTTGATAGGGCATACYYRAAGTYCGCTAAGACAGGACCGAACACTGCAAAGCTTATATATCCGACCTCTTGTTACCATCCTTGAGAACCTGAACAACGGTCCCRCTATGTCAGACGCTGGCGTAAGGAGCTGGAACGGCATTTTTCAATCAAGCCCAAACACCACRGTCACGTTACTACTGGATTTCAAATCCAGYGGCACCGACCTCTGGCCGTACGTYAATCAAGAGCTTGARGACTTGAGAYCAAGACACTRGCTTACTCATTGGGACACTTCTGGGCTAACGTGGGCTCCAATTATTGTCGTTGCAACCGGAAATGCACCTTTCGACCTTCTCAAGTCCAACACTACGTACCGCGACATTTTCTATGATGCCCCTCTCGATGATCTCTCAAATCCTGCCTACGATAACACGAACTCTTACTACGCTAGCGCCTCGATATCTCGGGCTCTTGGGAAGCAGTGGTTCTGGCGATTTTCTTCCGTGCAGTTGAAAAAAATTAGTGCTYAAATAAATGCAGCAAATGAAAAGGGCTTGAAAGCCAGGTACTGGGACACACCGTCGYGGCCCGTGGCTTTTAGGGATTATATCTCAGGCGTCCTTGTAGAAAATGGGATCGGGATGTTGAATGTAGATATATTTTCGTCTTCTTTGTATTTCCCGCTGTTGACTAGGTTTGGACAGAATAGGCTTGTATGGTAGACGAGTGGAGGTTAGGATCCATGCATAGTTTTGAGAAGATACTCCCCAGACAGACGCCGATAGCTGAATCTCATATTGTCTACTCGAGGCCAATCCCTCACACTGTTCTCGATTGCCACACTAAGTTCTTCTCTCGTGAACTTGATAGGACATAGAACTAAATGAAAGTAGTGTGGAACAAGGATATTGCTTTCTAATATCAGTAGCTGATATCTCATTGTCACCACATCTCGACCTATTACAAATTACCAGTGAAAGTTTGATGCCGGATCTGGGAGCCCTGATCATTTTGCAAATCCATTTGCGGCCCCATTCAACTTTCCATCTGTCTTTGACTTGCCATTTACCTTCTCCAATTCTTTGAAAGCCTCGGCAATCGTTCTCACGCTGCTCACAAGCAAGACTGCCGTACAACATTAGCAAACATCCTCTTCACTCACATAGGCCAAACTCACTACCCGGAAACACCATCCAGATAAAATTCATGAAGAAGTAGTATCCCCAGAAATACAGGAACTCCGGCCTCGAATAGGTCACCTCCCAATAGTAATGCTCAAACATGCTCGTCGCATAGTACAAGATCAGGCCGTAGATCTGCCCCACGCAGACGATGATCTGGAGAGGGTGGCGCAGGGCGTGGGACGTGGTTGCGAAATAAGCGACGGTGAAGCAGAGGGGCCCACAGATGAACTATATGAGGGGCAGCCGGTTAGGTGGAGAGATGTGAGAGTAGGGCAGAGACGGACAGCGGTCATGGTCTCCATGCAGAGGACGAAGGGCTCAGAGGTGAGGTAGCGCGAGTCGGCAAAGGCGTATTCCTTCCAAAGTTGGCCGAAGAGGTGCTGCGACGGTCCCATGCTGGTATGGTTGATTGAGAAGTATCCTATGGGCGATATCAGTCACCGTGGTTGGTGTGCACCGAGTGGGGTAACGCACCTTCAAAGAATAGATGTATAGTTCCAGCTACCCCCCATAACCACATCACTATCTGTCCAAAGAAGGCTTCAACTGGGTGACTTACACAAAACAAGCCACAGTAYGGCAGCCTTTTCCGTCCCAGATAAGTTGGGGTGCTTTCGATTGAGTACCGTCAAGGTTCCGAAAATGATGGCTGCGCACCCAGCAAAGAAAGTGCCCAACAGTACTTGCACTGACAATTCATTTGGATTGTAATTGGCGATCTCAAGCCCCACGGGTAAGTAATCATGAATCGTCATTTGAAGGTTCGTGATGCCRGCGCTGATATTCCCCGTGACGGACATGTTGGRGGAGTTGGGTCGTGGTATCAACCGGAAACCAAAGTACAACAGGACAGAGTGTGTAAGGGTCGAAAAGATACGCCTGGCTAGTGGCTTTAATGTCCACAGGCTCGCTTAACTAGTGTCTAAATAGGCATGACGTCTCCTCTACTGTGGCGGAGATTAAGTGGCTCATTATCTTGCTTGGTAGTGGACCGCATGCGCGTACCCGTTGGGGGACGTACGGAAGGAGCTTCCCATTTACTTAAATAGTACCTTTAGTCCTAGTATCAATCCATGCCTTTTCCAYTCTTGACTATTTATGAACATTGACAGTACCGAACYAGCGACTTGGAAATTTCCACGTTGGAGGCGACGTCACGGAAGATGTTCAAACAGAATTCTAGTTTCCGCTAAGAATCATTTGGAGCTCAATTTAAACCAAAAGTTAGGAGAAAGTCTTCAACTTCAGAGTAGCTAATTAAACCTCGATCAGAAGATCCATAAGTAGCACATAACAAAATGCGAGCTCATCTAAAGAGCCTCAAKTTCAAACCTTAGTGATTGCTGGGAATATGTGAGGATCTTCATTGATYGAATATTTTACTTAATCGAAGACGATGCATCGATAATGATCAGTACGCCGGGACTTTATAACTTCATAATAGAGCAGCTAGGAATTAAATTATACGAATCGTAAGGAGGATATGTCTTGTAAGCGGCTTCGCTTTCACGCATCTTTATCACTTTGATGAACAAGAAACTTACCATCAACTTCAAACTTTTGGGAGGCATCCCCAATGAAGCGGTATTGCTKGGATATCAAGGTTCCAACCTAGTCGAAGGCGTTGAGTTAGCAAGTAGATGGCTTCGAGACAATGTTACACTTCCCTGTTCACGATTAGGCGTCAAGCTTCAGGTCAAGTTCATTTATTTTTGACCGTCCCGTAATGCGCCGAAAATGAAGACTATGGAAGGGAGATGCGCTTCAGCCCTTGGTCTTCCATGCCTCAACTTCACACCCGCCACGAAGAATACCTATCCGAGTTCTTGCAAGTATCGCACGTGCAGCACCCGAGTCTGACAATTTGGTCAGCTGAAAAGCAAGGACACATCAAATGCGAKAACTCACGATTGTAAACGCCTCCGTTGAATACGGCTGTAGCGTCGGTACCAACTGCACTCTCTAATATCTTCTTCCCCCCAGGATGGCTGTCCATAAACTCATGAACATCATGAATGATCCCACCTATCGCAATCAAGAGCTGACCCTGAGATACCAGGCGTTGAAAYTCCTCCCACTCAAACACGGGCATCAGATACAGTGCTCCTTCTTTGTCCAACCGGGCATGGCCTTTCTTGACAGCCTTTTGCTGCTGCTGCCACCTGCCYTTTTCAATCTCGTTGCTCCGAAATGTCTTCAAGTCGTACGCAAGTCCCAACTCCTTCAACAGCCAAATGAACCACTTAGTAGGATCATACTGATGCCAGGCAATGGCGTTCCGGTAATCTGATGGAAACTCATGATGGAAGTTGTGATATCCTTCACCCAGAGTCAACAACGCCGTAAAGACATGRTCTCTTGGAGAGCGGTGATCGTCAAAGGGCTGATCGCCGATCCAGTGCGCAACTGAATTAACGCAAAACGTGGCCTGCTGCACGAAGAAAATCCGCAAAATGCCAGCATAGACCAGGCCTCCCCACCAATCTCCCCACGCTAGGCCACAGATGGAGCTTGGAAGCAGGAATCCCATGACGAGGACCACCAGCTCGTAATGCTTGTGCTGCCACTTGACCACGGGATCCGTATTCAGGTCTGAAATGTCAGTGCGGCCCAAGAGCTTGGGGTCCTGCTTCATGACCAGCCATCCCATGTGAGAGTACAGCAGTCCTTTGCTCACTGAATAGGGGTCTTTGTCAGTGTCGGTAAAGCGGTGGTGTGCACGATGATCACGAGCCCACCTTCTGATCGAGTTCTCGGCAGCACCACCGCCTACGGCAGCGAGCCAGATCTGAAGCGGAACACAAGCCGCATATGACTTGTGGGCCCARAGTCTGTGATAACCTGCATCGATTGTCAGTGTCTGGGCTGTTTGGRAAGAAAAAGGGTGCCTGCCAGCTGTGATGCCSAGTCCCGTGATGAAGTAGTACACGATAGAGCAGACAGCCGTCGCCCTTCGTAGGGGGGTGAATATTGCGGCAATGAGGCCGATGATGGGAAGAATGACGACGACGGAAGTGTTGAGCCAGTTGATGCGCCTGCACCAGGTTCCAAGATTGRATGGCACATCGTTTGGTGGCCTTTTCCTCGCGTCACTCTCGCGTTTGAGTTCGGGCATCATTTGCAGCGTCATGGTACTGCTCATGATGATTGATGGAGGCAAAGGTCGTGAAGGGGCGGAGTGGTGGAGTGGAGGTACAAGAGGGGAGTACAAAAGGGGATGCGTGAGGAAGGGCCGGTGTGGCGCAAGAAAAGGAGGCGACGCCCAATTTCTCGAGGTTTGGGGGTTTGGGACACAGGGGCAATTACGTAGCCAGTCAGACGCCGCGTTGTCCCCCGGCTATACTGTACTGTRCTTCTGTGGGTCCATGTGAGACGCAGAATAGGGGTCTCCGGCGCTAGCAGGGCTGGAGTCCCCTAACGAAGGCTTCTAGACCGGGCGRCACAACGACCAACAYTGGAAAACACGCTCGCAAAGCGTTCATCGGTCCCATCGGATGACTGCAGCAACGCGTATCCGATGCACAACTAATTTAGTCGGCGAGAGATAAAGACCATTGATATTCTGCCGTCTGCCATTGGCTCRAGGGCCTTCGCCAAGCGCGCTGTTCAGCTTCTGATACTCAGCACTCTCTTCTTCCGGCTAGACGATGACGAGGTGGACATGAGAAACAAGGTTTCGCGGACACGGGCAAGAGACCCATCRCTGAYTCCATTCGCATAAATGCCATGATGATCCATGTCGCGTGTGGGCGGGGCCGGCTTCTTCTGACGCAAATTCACCTGCAACGGGAGAACAGGCATTGCGACGAAGATATAATCGAATTCAGTTCCACGTACCAGTCCTGAAACTTGAGGACGGACAAATGGAGAGAATTTATTCCCCGAATCTGTTATATCCGACAGGCCTAATAGAATTTTTTCCAGTTTACCAGATCGCAATGCGCAAACTTCAATGACATCGCAAATTCACAATTTACAGGCTGCAATTCGAGGAATAATAAGATGTGGGACTGATCCTCGAGCGTGTTTTTTTATTTCTTTTAAAAAAATTATCCTGATCGAAACTTAACAGTGGAGTTTCTTGCGAAACAACATAGCGATTAAGAGGTTTATAGACCGTGATAGCTACAAGGAGAGAAGGTCCAGAGCAGCGCCAAGACGTGGGAATAACCTCAGAAGCACGGACCTCACCAATTAAGCGAGCCAATCCCGTGACAAGCATTAGCGATAACGAAAAGCTTATTTACGAAGCAGYCCCAGAAACCTGTTTGAGCACGCAGGGGCCTGTCCTTCCAGTCAAGCGCCCTGTTGTTTCGAGGCACACGCACAGAGCCTCATGCGCATACCCTAACATCCGTGCTTTCAATAGGCACCTTCAGCTGGGTTTGAGAAGACTGTCGTTCGCTACTYAAACTGRATAAAGTTAGCAGTAAAGACGGTTGTGCACGTCATTTCGATGAACACAGCCTAAGCCTAATATGAGCATGGCATTACGCGAATTGATCAAAACAGAGCGAGGGCAGTGGTGGCGCTTGCCTGAGCGGRAYGGGCATGGTATTGCGGAAAGGAGAGAAAAGTAATGAGCGTGGAAATCCTGTGCACCGGTTCGAGAGACTCGTRTTTGGTGTGCAATGGTAGTTTTYATTGGTTGCAAAACAATGCCAACTGCCAGGGAGTGGCAAAAGGGCCCTGACGCCTAACCTTGAARTCTCAGACCAATGATTCTRACGCAGTCATTAAACAGTCCCTCAATAATTCCGCCCCGCACTAAGATCACATGAATCCCCAACACAAACCCTACCACCTCACCTCACCCTCCCCCCTCCCAAYYACAASCGGCCCATTCTTCCTCCTCTCCAYCAGCCACCGCTCAATCCACACCTTCATCTTACTCCTACTGGCRGCACTGCCWACATTAACCGTYGGCACGATCTTCTCGATCCTTAGCGCACAGCAAAACATAGTGAGTTCGCGGAAAGACGAGTGCTCGGAGTAAGGAACGCCGAAACAGGATGCTTCGCGCGTGGAGCCGCGCTGGGGGGTGAGGTCGTGGAGCGTGAAGTGCGAGGACCAGGAGGTGGAGTGGAGGATGTTGGYGAGTGTTGGGGAGTTGGTCATCCTGGGTCTTTTATTAGAAATCTCGATAGAGGTGGTAAAGAAGGGGGAGATACCTGGAAGCWGGTGGTTTATAATTCCACCCACTYGGCCTGAATCCCACCACTCTGCTGAAATGAGGTTTGTAACTATTCAAATAATCCTGCAGCGTCTCCGGCCGAATCTCCATCAGCATCTGCATGTGAATCTGCGCCTCTCTCGGATCATCCGTCATCCTRCTCATGAGCTCTGGGTCTTCGAGCGCGGCRCAGATGCGCATCTTGCCTGGGGGTGCCCAAATCTTGCAGTYGAGGGCGCGGGCGATGCCCATGCAGATGCGTTCCTTGCCGATGCTATACGTCCCGCAGACTACGAGGAGTCTGCCACGAGGCTTGGCGCTCTTGCTGTCTGTGAGTGACATTGCGATGCTGTCGTCTTCGGGCTTGGGTACGGGAGCGGAGGTGATGAATTTCGCCATGCTGGAGCCGGCTCGTTCGCGTTTCGCGGTCTCCCAGGCRTCGCCTTCTTCGGCGCGTTCTTTTTTGAGGGATACGCACATGTCGGCGCAGGCTGTGATGACTTCTTCTTGGGAAGGGAAGGCGTAGCGAGGGTTGAGGTAGGTGGTRTCGAGATAGCAGACATYAATCTTTTGCTGCTTCGTCTTRCCTGTGATGGAGTCCACAACACTGGGCATGAGGAGTGGGTGCACGAGGTGTGCAGGGCAGGCGCGGAAGTCGCCGCAGTGCAGAACTCGCTGGACCTTGGGATTGGTTCCCTTGCCCAGAACTTTTTCAAATAGAAAGAGAGAACTGCCTGGACAATGATTTGCTGGGATCATCGTGACTGCCACTCCTTGCGTTCCAGGGACTTCAAATCGCTCCTCAAAATTCAAGGATACAACCCATTTGGGGTCRACCCGTAGTTGCTGCTTCACCAAGTTGCCAGTAACCTTGCTGCAATATATAGGCCCATGACACCATGAAGAAGTCAAGCCCACGTAATGGTCGCTGTGAAAATGACTCAAGAAATAAGCGTTGCAACCTTGAACAGCGCCATATCTGAAAGCGTCAACGCATATGAAGAATCCAGGCATGATTTTGTAGAACGGACACGTCCTTTGATATGCAGGCTTGCCTCGAGCCGCGTTCTCGGCTGCTGCTGCAGTCGCCCATGCGRCATCCTCYGCATGCCCTGACATGATCTTTGAGAATGCAGATGAACCAGTATTTGCCACTTCGATGGGATTTGCCTGGCCTGGTCTTGGAATTGCTGCTTTTCGAGCAAATCGATTGCTAGCTCCCTCGGGCAGCATCTTGACCTCTGACGGTTCTGCCTTGACAGGCTCTGGTAAAGGTATTGGGTTGCCGTCAAGGCAGCCATTAACGTGCTTCGTTGCGTCGTCTGGTGATACTCCTGCAAGACTAGCCTCGCAAATYGGGCATGCAGCAGCCATGTCATTGCCTGAAGCGCTTTCATTGAAACCCGCATCATCGAGGCCATTAAAYTCKTCTTCCTCGCCAGCTTCTTCTGCCTCCAGTCTAGCCTGCTCTTCCATCCATCTTCTCTCAACTGACTCTTCGCCGCCACCAAATTCGTCGTCGTCAGGGAACTCTTCAAAGTCCTCGAATTTGCTCCATTCGTCAACACTGGTAGCCTCTTTCTTCAAACTTGGTGTATCTGGCAAGACTGGAGTCGGATCCCTCGGTGACATTTCTCGAGGCGATTGACTTTTACTGGCTCTTCTTGACGACTTTGAATCACGTTCTGAGCTAGAACGACTTGACGAACGTGAGCTACTAGGCTGTAAAGCCTCCCACTGTGCTTGAGCTCTTGCTATAGGTACCTTTTTGTACCGCTTAATCGCGACTGGCTCCACAGACTTGACTTCAGGAACCACGGGTCTATTCTCCACTATCTCATCCTGCTCCACAGGTATRGTCTCGACTATCTCATTAGCATCTGGTTGTTTTGCGACGCGAGCTCGCAATTCTCKCTTCTCTGCTCCTACAGCGCTAGCTTGAAYTGACTTGTTGRCTTTGCTGTCAACCTCAAAGTCGCGCTCATAATCGCTCTCGGAGTCGGAGAGGAAAGGTCCTTTCTTCCGCGGCTTCTTTGGCTTTGCTTTGGGTGCGAGTTTTGACSGGGGAGGTGGTGAGCACTCTTCCTTCGCTGGAGCAGCATCCATGGGGATGCCGAGAGTACTGTTTCCCATTCCAGCRTGGTTTTTCCCAGCTCCGTCCACCCCATTCAGTRAACTTGCATTTGACGTCTTGCGTCTCTTGACCGGTCCCCTAGCCTCATTAAACCTCTCGCTCTGATCATAAGCATATATCTCATCCAATGTATCGTCCAACACCTCTGGGCTTAGTCGCGAGCCAGGAAGAGGTTGTGCCTGAGATCCTTGAGACAAGAAGATCGACTCATCCTTGACAGGCGAATCAACTTTCTTGAAGAAACTCAGGATACTACTATTCCCCTTCCCTGGCGTCTTCACCGGCGCAGCTTTCTTGGCACTCAGCCCTTTTGACATCGGTACGTTTGATTTCGAGTTCGGGCGGGGGGTGAGTGGTTTGGTGGAGCCTCGACTCGCCATCGTGGAGGGTACTTGATGAGAGGCAGAGATGCCGTTCGGTGGCGTTGGTGGTCTACCAGTAGAGGGTTTCAAGGGCGTTTGAACCGATGTACTGGCATTCTCTCGTGGATTTCGGAACATTTCTCGCCATTAACAATCCATGAGTACAGGACGCATAGGTCTTGGAARGGAGCCTCGAGAGGGGCAATGCCATGAAGCCCTGATTGAAACGTCTTCAATGTCTCTCTTTTGAGGATAGTTTCAGAGGARCGGACATCTGGCGAGTATTGTTCCTCGGCAATCGGACTAGATCAGGCGTTCAATCGTCGTCGCTAGCAATGATTGTCGAGCCGCAAAAAAAGGCAWAAACGCGAGACTTGTCGTTGACGCGTAGTCGCGTGACAGAATATACTTCGTCTTATGTAATCATCACAAGCTTTCAAGATCAAGATCGCCAGAATGGGTGTGTAGCTGGGAATTGTTGCAGCTGGAGATCTATAAGATGATTGCTCAATTGCATTCACGAAACTCAATGTTGCACCGCATAATTCGGGGCATAGAAATTTTGATATATTTTGATCTCCCTAACTAGAGAATTGCCCCAAACTCCACGCTCGAATGCCACCGGTATTGTATAGACCACCGAAATACGCTTCATAAACAGGGCATTCAGGATAATCAGTCGCATGCTAYAAGCAGTTGCTCCCTCTTAAGCCAGAACCAGCCCCATATGCTTTATGTGCCYCACCACTTCCGAGCACAGCCTGGGTATCTTCTTATGCCATCCCAAATGTTACCCTATCCAGATCATTTTGCCTTCTGGGCCTGCTGCGCCGCTTCTCTCCGTGTAGCTATATGAACATCGTCAGCGTGTGGCGCTGGGATAGGAGCAGTTTTCGGAACAGCGCACCATCTTCCAACAACGCCGTATCTACCGCACCTCCAGGAAGATGCACATATCTGACCACACTCCCTCTAATGAAAACATTCTTGACCGAAGACTAAACATCCCTACTGTCAGCAAAGCCGAAGATATAGATATATATGGCGGTGGGGAGAAGGTAGGGCGTGGAGTCGCGCSTGGAGACGATACGCACCAAATGCGGGTATTTCAATTCCTCTACTACTGATATGTCATCGAGTTTGATGTTGAGGTACTGGTCGACTGATTTTAATGTGCCGCGGATCTGGATATCGTTCTTGAGCTCGACGGTAACTTCGTGGTCGACCAGGGTTTTGAARAAGCTGGTGAGCGAACGGAGTGTTAGCAGAGGCGCAATCAATCTTGAAGCAGTAAATAAGGAAATCTACCTGAAGAATAGCATTTTGGAGGACACGAAAGGGCTTTTTGAGGGATTTTGAGGATGTTGGAGAAGTTCTTGGTGGGATGTCGTGGGGAAGCTTTCATATCGCGACGCAGCAAATCAGGCAACAAGGCAGAAAGTTCCTTCTCCCCCAAAGAAATTCACTTGATCCATTTCCAACCTTACACCAGCATCRCGAGTGCWGTGAAACATGCAACTATCCGTATCCACAGAGCGAGCGTCCCTCAATCTCACTGTTTTCACGTTTCCGCTTGTCCGGAACCCGCAAATTGATACATGCTCCTGCATTGAAGCTCTCGCGCCCAGCCCCTCCTCTGTTCTACCATGAACGGTACCGACTTCACAGGTTATCCAAGGTGCGACACGTCCGTCATCCTCATCTTGGACCTTGTACAGTATCTACAAGGCCTGGTATTGCTCTACATATGCTCTAAACTATCACTGTAGACGCACTTCACTCCTCATGCTCATCTTTCAGTCCTATGTATTCTCCGCGATTTTGTTCAACATGATGCATCTGTCTTTTGGCCTTGGCCCTTCCGAGAAACCAGAGATTTGCTAGTCACTTTAAGATCTCTACGAGAATTCTCGATCTATGGAAGCCCTATCGTCAAGTTAGTGAAGCGGTGGTGCTTCGGTCTTTACCTCAGTGTTCAAGCTTCCCTTACCACACAGTATCTAGCATTGTGGTGAACATGCATCTAAGCAGACTCGACATATGCAGAAGACGTGGTTTCCCTCCTATGTGTATTCAACGTCAAATTCCATCTACTGAAGTTCTCATTGGAGCTAAAGGCATAGCCTGCTCTTCCTTGACCTGTCTTCGTGGTATGAAGGCTAGTGACCTTCGCTTTGTTGTTCAAGCTCGCGTGGAAGGATTTTTGCATCGTGCATGATCGTGCATGATGCAGGGCTGCAGCTGCTTCCAATGACATGCTCGCAAAACTTCCTACCGAGTGCACGTCGCCGAATACCCCATTGAGGCGYTCTGCACGGAAGGGTCTCACCTTTCCATCTCCTCTGATAGSCCTCAGGCCATTTGCTACTGAAGGTTAATTATTCGTGTATCCACACCCGTCTCCAGTTCAACAAGCTCGCGTTCAAGACAGTATGGCATGCATCGCTGTCAAAAGAGCTAGCCTCGGCCTAATACTTCGATAAGATTTCGGGGACGYCTCAATTCTGGGCATCTGAGATGTCTGGTGATARTTCCRTCCAACGGCCGCGAAGAATATTCAAGCTCATATAACACGCCTTGTCTCAACACCAACGGCGATAGCTCGCCAATCTTGAACTGATAAGAATTTTTGCAGCAGGTACGTTTCACAATATATCGAGGTAACACTAGTCACAATCTCCCATAGATGGAGAAAAACTATAGCTCGCTTAGAGGATCCAGGACGGGCATTTACGACTTCGCCAACAGTRTTCAAATAGGCGGTCTAGATTCGAGATCCGATCAGAATGTTCCCGGAGTTCCCCGTATCTGGTCAATGGTACGATTCGAAAGCAGACATCAAGATCGTTTTTCCAGATACGCAGATGGTGGACTTGATCCTGATTTGCTGGACAAGTACATCTCCTGTCRGAACATGTGGTGTGTTTTGCACCCCTCAAGTTCATTCTTTGGTAAGCTAGGGTGCCCCTGTTCTCAACRGGTGTTTCGCTCGGAATCGCTCCTGRCATCTGAGATTCTGCAGCACCCAAGCTCTGGACTATCGTCTTCAACAAGGACCCTGTAGATGCTTGCCCTCCCACGCTTGAAATTTCTCATTCAAGATCTAGGCACGCCGAAATGRCTTATGATTYTAGATTTTGGGGTTACGCAAGGAGCATGATTGGCCAATACCCCTTGCTTCCTTCAACAGCAGGACCAGCACCTTGCCCGCTTCTGCATCCTTTATCARCCCATCCATTGAGTTGGGCCTTCTGCAGCCTGCACTGCTCTTCGATCAAATCTACTAAAGATATTTGCTTCACTCAGAGACATTGTCTTCAATCTCGCTCTAATTCCTGCTATGGCCGCCACCGACGTTGCTCCTGGTCTCCCAGACTATCTCCTCGATCCCAATTCAGTCTTGAAAGAYACGTCTGCCACGTGGAGATATGGTAAAGCTCCAGATTACTCCAACACCCGAAAAGTGTTTACTGAGAGTAAGTCTCCTTGGCCTTAGACATCATCTAGATATGACTGACACCCGTAACAGGCAAGCTCATGAATCACCAAGCCGAGAGCCTCCCCAGCCTCGTCGAGAACCTTGTAAAGAACTGGGAAATCGAAGCAAGCTTCAAGACCAACATCAAGGACTGGCGCACCATCGACTTRCCGAACTTCTCATTCTCCATCAATGGCGGCCCTGCCCAGTCCGGCGAGCATATGCTAAAAGTCGGAACTTACAATGCGATCATTGCGCGGAATGAATATTACAGCCCGGAGAACTCGGACTTCGCGTCCAGTCATAAGACGTTCAAGCGGATGATGCCGACTTTTGCGTGGGAGGTTTTGGAGGTGTATAGCGGGCYGCCGGTTGTGGCTTTCAAGTGGCGCCATTGGGGGACGATGAAGAATGACTATGTAGGGTTCAATAAGTAAGGAATCCCACAGTCTCTGACGAGTCCGTGTTCTGAAGATGAATAGCAAAGGAGAAAAGATCACAGCCAAAGCCCATGGCGGTCCGATTGATATACAGGGCGTCACAGTRGCAAGGGTCGACGACAAAGTCCGCCTCCAAAACGTGGACATATGGTTCGAYCCAATGGAGATGTTCCGTCARGTCGCGCCTGATGGCATTGTGAGCAAGACGACAGTCACTCTTACCCCGGGCCAGGACCTTACATCGCAACTGCATGGCGACTACGAAGAAATCAAGGCAGGTTCGACCGACCTTACGGCGCCTTCCAAAGAGGATAGCCTACCTCCAGATCTCTCACAGCATGAGACAGCTACTACCACAGCAGATTATTTGGGCACTAAAAAGCTTTCTTCCATCGATCCCACTCCTCACGATGCTCCTGTCGCCGAGCGCCATGCCGAAAACTCCAGCCCAACGCAACATCTTGCGCCTCCACACGAAGATGAGCTCATTATTCAGAACAGCGAAGGAGACGTCATGCAAATCGCAGACTCTAACTCAATTTCAATCCAGGGGGCAGCCCCTGTAGAAGCAAAGGAAGCTGCAACAGACCTGGTTGCACCTTCCACAAACGAGGAAGCGACTTGGATGCATGTGGAGACGGAAGTGGGCAGTCCTTCTGGTTGTCCCTTCCTGTCGGGGCAGTAGAAGCGTACGAGACATGGAGTCCTTAGCAAGATTGTCGATGTTTTGATTTGGAAAACAAGTTTGCTGGCAACTCATTTAGCAATCTATTTACCATCCTACCTTTAAATCCATTACCCAGCTATATTCTCTTGCACTCTGCGTCATACTTATTACGTTCGCTGATGCTTCTGCTGTGTTTGCTGACCAATGAGGTTGCGCGGAGCACATTCAGGGGCAAACTTCGGCTATTTCCTATGTACCTTTATAAACTAAAATAAGCACAACGGATTCTCGAACCAAGTGGTTCATTGCTATACACGTTTCTTTAGTTGTTAACAAGATGCAGAAGAAAGACAGAAAGAACGGCCCTGAGACCTCCTGCACAGCTGGGGCTCTCGTGGGGAAAACTCAGTCAGTCTGGTTTTCCGTTAGCTTTCCCGTTCGGGATGTCAGTCTAACGTTTTGCTATTTCTTTTGGTTTTCGACTTTTCTGGAATATTGTGGAAATTCCTGTAGAGATCTATCCTTTTTGCCTTTTGGGTGTAATTTTTGTGGTTGCAGACTGTCGGCCCCGAGCCCTGTTTGGGATGATGGTTGAGTTTGTGAATGCCCGTCGGGCCCTTTACTTGAATAGGCCGCGGTGTGAGCAAGATGAGATGAAGTTCGCTTGTTGCGCACACATTGAATTTTTCAATTTACATTGATCGTGTCCGCATCACGATCGTTCCGCCCTCAGCTTGTTAGCCCTTCAAGAGCGTGTACCATGTCAGACAACCAGAGAAGCGAAGAATAGAGATACTGGAAGGCGCGCCAATACCATAGTAAGACTGAAGCACTTCTTCTTACCTGGGCGCAATGTTGACATCCTCAAGTGGAAGCCACAGTCATCAAAGAGAAACACGCCGTCGAGGCTATCCAGTCTCGCCAAGCCGAACACCTTGACACTGCCATACCAGCACCAGTTGCATCCCAGCCTACCCATTCGCACAACACTGCATCGCCCACCCCTTCTCGAGAAAGCCGCGCTGCCACTAGGGAGTCAAGGAGCTTCCGAGCTCTGAGCCGGAAAGACAAGAAGGATGTCAAGTTCTTCGAGAAAACCATTACGAGAGCTATTGATAGATACAATACGATGTCCGACCAAGCCAAATCCGAACTGGTTCATCGCCAGAACTACACCAACATCCAACAAACTCTTCAAGGCTTTCAGCTGCTCCTCGAGCCCTCTCCTCAGCAAGTGCCCGCTGCCCCCGAGCTTTCGGAGACCGCAAGAAAGTTCCGCCGCTTCCAGGAGATTGCCCTAAGAGCCGAAGCCTTTACGCAAGATATGCTCATGGACGCGTTCACCTTTGTCAAAGACATCAACATTCGCTCCTACTGCGATAAGCTGCGCTTCCTCGTCGAGAACCCGCCAATGGTCGATACCAACGAATTTGATTTCGAACCTATAGACATCGCCATCCTCGGGCCTGATGACCCCCTCATCATCATCTCGAGACTAGAGGACTTTGACCTCTACATCACCGACTCTGCGCATCCGCTTTCCTTCTTCCGCGAAGGCTGGGACCAAGTCTCTTTGACGTGGGCTATCGACGAAGAGTTGCGTCGGCGCTTACTCGCGAAGGAGCCATTCCCGTACCCTGGCGTGATAGAGAGGGAGTGGATACTCGAGTCGGGGTTGCTGGATGATAAGAGCATGGATATCGATAAGCATACCACTCGAGGCCGCACATTAAGGGCGTGGTGCCAGTGCTTTTCTGGCGGAACGATGGTGGACAGGGGAATCATACTGATTCTGTTGGTGATTCTTACGCCTTACCGGTCATTTATGGAGAGTGGCGAGCTTAGACTTGCTGGGTCACGCTTGTCTGCTTCTCAGGTCAAGTGGATTGCTATATATGTCTTGGAGAATATGCCTCGGGTGATAGATTTAGCGGAGTTCTTGGATGAGTGGGCTCTCATCTTGTATAAGCGCGGTTATTTGCTGTTCCGTGAGCAGAGGGAGTTTACTCGAGGACTAGATCAGTTTCTAGGGGAAGTGGAGGAGTAGTGGGTATCTTGAATGCAACGACTTCTATGACAGATACTGTATTATAAGCACCACAATCCAGAAAACTGCACTACGATTCCTGGAAAATATCAACATTCCCCTCGATAATTCGTAATCTAGAACAAGGCTCGATGGTGCGGCAGACCGGCATGATGCTCCACCACACCACATCACGGGTACACCCGCGCCCAACAAGGACCGGCGGATCGTCCAGCTATTCACAACTGCGCACACAGAAATCCTATCAAATTATACATTTCATTACATTTTACTTTGTCTCTTTTGACGGCAAAATGGTTTGCTCAAAGTTCCTACGAAAAACTCAAGCGAACTATCACCTGCCCAGGCGCGAGCATACGAGCTCATCGCTCCCTTGAACTTCCATCAAAGCTTCATACTGCTAGCAACAGACCAGCATGAGCCGCTCAGACTCACATGTGCGATCGCAGGGCCACAGATAGGTGAAGATGTACCAACGATCCTCTGTAGTGGCACCAACGACAGTTGATGGACGGCACTATGGTATAACCACGTAGCGAAAGAAACAGGCGCGAGGCTCTTATGCATAGACCGGTAGGCTTTGAAGGCCCTACTTCCAAATGTAAAGCATACTAACAATTTGACAGGCCTGGCCTCGGAGGTTCAACCCCAGTCCCGCTTGAACAGCGCATCGCCACATATGTCGAAACCGTACCGGCTCTACTCTGGCACCTTGGCATCAAACACATCTCTCTCGCAGCATATTGTGTAGGCGCAGTCTACGCGCTCAATCTCCTAGCTACTCGCCCTGATGTTCTCAATCCTGTCAACCCTGGCATGAGTATTTGGGCTCCATGGGTATACCAGTCAATGTCAGGAGATTCGATGTATAGCAAGTTTGCCAAGCTCCCGGACGTACTATTCAACCAAGGTCACAACACTATGAGACTCGTGGAATACCGATACTTGAAGAAGCACAAGGCCTTACTGAGAGAATTAGGTCTGGAGATGGGGAAATATGACAAGTAGTCTAGACGCGCTTACGGGCTGAGTTTCTGGGAGGAGTACCAAATTTTTAAGTTGATGTTCAAATGCAGATACTCGGAACAGATCAAGGGCGCCAACGACGAGGCTCAACTGTTCCTGAAGAGCGTGAAAGGAAAGTGCGGATGGGCTGCCGCGGAAGACTACCGAGAACTGGCCCGGGACGTAGGAAATTTTTGGGGCAAGAAGCCTCAGGGCAGTCCGAAATTGAAAATCAGAATTAATTTTGCGGACAAAGACCAGATACTTGGTGAGAGAGGGATAGAATATTTCAAATCTTGCTGAGCCTTCAAGAATGTAGGAGATGAAATTGACGTTCTTCCTTGCTGGGTACCCGTGGAGGATCATAACGTTATTCTCGATCCATCAGTGCCCTACGTTTGGGCGTTCTTCAGGAATTCAAAGGAAGGCAGATTATAAACTACATAGATATTCCAAGCTTAAAACATAGCCTATCAGACAGTAGAAAAAAGTCCGAGTTCGTTTCTCGAAACCGGTCCGAGTTTAGAGCGAGATAAATCAGAGCCTTCTTGCTCCGGCGCCAGACTCGTTCTCGCTCTCCAAAATGTGAGCACTCTCAACAAAGCAAACAAGAAGCATTGTTTATATGAAAAGCCAGTATAAGTGCAAGTGATCGTTGATCTCTAACAAACCTACTCATCTGACAATGAAGGAGAATCAAGAATAGCGAACATTCCGCGCATTCCAACAGAGATCGGGCCCTATTTTCGCAATGCTATGATCCAGACTACCTCCGAGCCCTTACATCTTATATGCATTCTAGATTTTCAAGAAATCCTCGCATATTCGTCGACTTTGGAAAACTTTTGAGGTTTTATGGAAAGACCTTTCGACTCAGAAATCAGTTGAGGTCGGAGCGGAGCGGATTATCTTATCGCCGAGCTAGGCCTTTTTGGTACTAGCTCCATATAATCTAAATTTCCATGGAGCTCGAATCAAACAACTTCAGGAGCTTTTGACGTCAGGCATTGAAGTTGTCAACCACATCCAAAGTCTCAAAATGCTCAGCAGATCAATAAGGAGGTCCCTACTAGACACCAAAGTCCCAGCAAACACATTACCGCCCACCTTCCTCCTCCCAATCCGCGCCCGCTTCTTCAACTCAACACAGCAACATGTCGAAGGCGCCCCCGAGACCGTCGAAACACCGCTTCTAAACACCAAGACCTCCGCAGCAGCTCCAAAACCGACCCGCAAACCCACACGACCAAAAATCCCTCCCCCACCCGCACCACTCACCACGCCTCTGTCCCTCGACCCATCCGTCAAAGAGATGCTCCCCCTCCTACGCAAAACCCTACCTCATCACCGCGGGCGACACTCTCCGGCTGCCCTTYCTAATGCCCGGGGTCGTACCCGGCGACATCCTGCGCCTGAACCGGGCTTCCAGTCTCGGGAGCAGAGATTATACGATGAAGGGGGCGCCGTACTTGGATGAGCGGATCTTTGAGTGTAGGGCGAGAGTTATGGGGGTTGAGGCAGAGCCGATGAGGATTAAGGAGAAGAAGAAGAGGCGGAATAGGAGGGTGAATACCGTGAAGAGTAAGCATCGGTTTACGGTGCTGAAGATTAGTGAGGTGAGGGTTAGGAGCTTGGAGGAAATTGAGGGAATGGGGAAGGAGAGTGTATAACAGCCTGAACGGRTATTGGTGGGAGACTCGCTGGACAGTTGGTACGAGTGAGGCGATGGCACAGAGTGTACAATATTTGGGGAAATGGAGGGAACGATGGCCGGATCTCCGAACTCGTGGCATAGAAAGGATGTATCGAAACTTTGTCTGTGGTTCTTTTGTTATCGTGCTTCGGGGCAGGGAATGATTGTTGACTTTTCTCGTGCTACCCTCCTGCTTGAAGTCTTGCCTAACTCGYTTTTGTTCTGCCTCGCTCATCATGTTTCAATTCTGTAATCGCAGGAATATCGTTTGGAACTCTGATCAGGTTTCAGCGCTGAACCAAGTTTCTACTGTTTCAGATACGGCTGTGCTAGTCCCCCCTTCCCTCTTGAAGTTGAGTAGAGAATGAGGAAATTGAGATTCGACGGTCATTAACTCTCTAATCTTGTCGGAGGAATTGAAATTCCCTATGTATGGAACTAGATAYACGAGGAAGTTGGTGTGGTGGGAACGGAGGATTCTGCAGCAAGGCTGTGTTCTCGTAGGAGGAAAATATTGGCATTCTGATCTCGAAACAAGATGCCATGTCTACAGAATTAATTGATTCTCGATCCCTCAATCCATAACGTACATTCATTAGATCCTCCAGGGCTATTCTGTTTGGTATCATATCATCATCCTCTCCCATTTCCATTTCYAACTCCTCGCTAACGACAGACAAGAATCCTAGAGCTACCATGCCTGCATGCAACATAAGAAAATCCATGAAAAACAACAAATCTTACATGACTGTCTAGAAGAAATTACCGAGAGTGACTCTGTAGAGTTTCTGGGACTTCGTTTCCGCTACACCATACTTCTGCACCTGCGTCGCCAAGAACTCCTGCTCATCAGCATCGATCTTCGCCTTGCCGGTCCAAAGATCCGCCTCTTCCGGCCCGTAGATCTTGCTACGCATGAAGTACTTATAGCCTCCTACCATACAAATATAAATCGGCACGCCGATGTAATTGACGATGAAATTCCGCCAGTCGAACTTCTCACCCGTGACCGGGTTGGGAACGAAGTCTGCCCAGCCATTGAAGGTGGTGATGATGCAAGCGAAGATGAGGGCCGCGATGGAACCCTTGATGCCGAAGGGAGAGACGTAGGCTAGTGCTGAGTCGGGGATGTTTTGTGCTTGGCGGGCGCGGACGAAGTAGATGTGTGAGATGAGGATGGATATCCATGTTAGAATGCCGAAGATGGTAACGAGCGAGATAAAGTATTGGAATGTTTGGAAGGTGCCGATGTCGACGGAGATGAATGCTATGAGACAGCATCCGCTGCTCAAGGCTAGTGCGTAGATGGGCACTCCTCGGTCATTTGTCTGGGCGAAGATCCGGGGTGCGTTGCCTTCGACTGCTARGGAATACAATGTTCGTGTTGCAATGTACAGGTCCGAGTTGGCCGCCGAGAAAGTGAAAATCAAGAGGCAGGTATTGATCACATCTGCTAGGGTATCAATGCCGGCCAGCATAGCGGCAGCAACGAAGGGCGAGCCCTTGGCCGAGACGGTCTTGTTCGATTCGTTATTCGCAGAAAGAAGAGACTTGGCGTTGTAAGGTACGTTGAGGCCAAGAAAGAAGATGAGAACGATGTAGAAGAAAACAATTCGGAAGAATGTTAGTTTTACGGCCCGAGGTATGGCCTTGCGCGGATTTTGAGCTTCGCCGACTGTTACTCCGACAAGCTCTGCCCCGAGAAAGGAGAAGACGGCACTAGATAATACGTTCCAGAATCCGAGAAATCTGCCTCCAGCTCCGCCTGAGAGAAATGTCAGTCTATGATGAAAGCGGAGGTGGCAATACTTACTCGCTTTGTATGGGGCAAATGCACCAGGGTCGGCCCAGTAGCGGAATCCGGGAACATCGTGTTTTGGTCCTCCCCCTACAGCCAATACAAACGTGAAGATAATCAAGCCCAGCATGATGAGCACCTTCGCAGAACTCATCCAGAACTCGAATTCTCCAAAGATCCCAACGCCGAAGTAGTTGATAGCAATGATCGTTATCAATATTATGGCGACATAGATGGCAGGGTTTGCTCCTGGCCCGTCATAACCTGCTTCGCCAAACCAGAAGCGTATAACAAGAACAGAGGCGATGAGGTTGTTGGGAGTCGTGATGATATACTTGAACCAATAATTCCAGCCCAGGGCAAAGCCCAAAGCGGGATCCACGAATCTGTGTGCAAAACCTGTAAAGCCAGAAGCTATTGGAAGCCACGCTGCCATCTCTCCCTACACAATTGTTAGTCCGAGACCTTGTTCTGGATAAGAGTGACTTACCATAGCAGCCATGACTGCGTAACATAAGACTCCAACCAGTGCGTAACCGATCAACATCGAACCTGGCCCAGAAGCTGCTAATGTAGGGCCACTTCGCCGATCAGCTTGAGCATACATCGGCATTAGAAATACTTCACTCACGTGTTGATGAGCAAACCTGTGCCCAAAGCTCCTCCCAAAGCTATCATTGCAATCTGCCTCGTCTTTAGATCCCGACGAAGCCGCGACCGAAATTTCTCCTCATACACCTCATACTCYTGTTCTACCRGGTACCCGCCCTTCTCAGAACCGGCATCTGACATGCCATATTGGTTGACCTCCATGCCATGATACTCATCATGAGGTGATTGAAGGCCCGAACCCGTATAGCTGGCAAGCTCCAGGCCCGACTCGTAGGGGAGAGGCTTCTGGGCCATCGTGGATAGCGACCTTGAAGCGAAAGTGGGAGAGCCAGAGCAAAACAGATGGGAAAGGCTACAGCCTTACATAGATATGAGCCTGTGTCATATCCCCAGATATTGGAATGCGGGCTATGAAACGAAGAGTGTCACCAGGCTGGACTGCGCACCGTGCTATCGAACAAGATAAGACRCCGAGCTGCAAAGAACACCCTGATCTCCAAGCTACTGTACATAAGTGCAAGAGCCGGGACGCTTATCCAACGCAGCTCTTCCCGCGTGTTCCAGGCGTTATCGGCCATCCGACGGCGTAGAAATGCCCCTGCTGCCACACTGGCAAGCCACCACAACGGCAGAGTGAGGGAATTCGAGACACAGAAATAGAACATATCTTGCGCACACTTGCGGCACCGAGGGGCAGTCACACAAGTCAACGGAAGAAGATATGCCAGGTTGTGACTCCTGCTGCAAGCCTCCCGTGTTTTGAACGATGGTGTTGTCCGGAGCAAGCCGAGGCTGCCACGCGGACAACTGCTCTGTGGGGTTGATCCAGATGCGACGCGCTATTTTCGTCCGAAGTTTCATTTGCAAATCACACCCAGCTACATCCTCCTCGGTAATCGTCTGCATCGTCTCAAACAATTGGCTTTCACGTAAATAAAGATCTGACATTTCAACAACTTGGGCCTGGGTTTTAAGGGGGATTGAGCTTGTCATTTRTCGTTCTTATCGTTCTGGCAGAGAAGGAACAAAGTTGTTCCATCTCACCTTCCTCATTAAATCCCACGACCTGCCATACCTGCGCGAGGACCTAGCTTACCTCGGCGATGGTGACGTGCGGGATATCAGGAAGGATCGAGTCGAGGAAACGCTTCTGCTTCTTCCTCCTCCTCCTCCTCCTCCTCCTCCTCCTCCTCCTCCTCCTCTTCCAGACCCACTTCTTCCAGCTCTTCTTGCTCTGCGTCCTCGGTTTTCTGGTGGCGGTCAATGATTTCGCGCAGCGCCTTCAGTTTCGTCTTCACCGCCGACAGAGTCGCATCTGTTCCATCCTTCTTCTCTGTGCACGATTTGCACACTTTCTGGACGTGGATAGACTGGATGGGATGAGACCACGCGGTGTCGCATTCCTCCATCTGGGAGCCAGCAAGGAAAGATTTTTGGCGTTCGCAAGCGCGGACCTCGTGCGCGAAGGAGAAGTGGTGGCAGAGGTAGATGATCCTTCGGTGATAGCACATTGGTCGTTGACTGGTAGGATTGCTGGAATGGGTAGTTCTCTACTTCTRGCAGTCAGTTTTGTGCTTTTATCTATCTTGAATCCACATTGTTCTATRCATTGTCAACGKTGTTCTACTTTGTTCGCGAACCTCTTTCACCCTGGAATTGTCTTTCTTTGAGRCACGGCCTACCTCGGGTTTCCACGTCCTCTAAACGCTTTGTTATACCACCATATGACCACGGACACTACCGTCTCCTACGGCGTCCAATCACTCTTTTTGGGCCCTCAAAGCCTCCGTCTCCAGAATTTTTGGTATGGCCTTCTTGATAGCATTTATTCTAGATTGATCCTGTTGGTACTGTCAATTTGCGCTCTTGAAGTTGCCACAAGGAACCCACATGCGGATGCGTAGACATAAGCTGGGGCAATTTTATTCTCTTCTCTCCTTCCGAAGACTYCTTCATTCTTTCCCAGAAACCCACCGCCTCGGTCATATCGTAACCGGCTCGATGCATTATCACTAAACCAATATAATCTGCCTCGTCTTCCATCGTCCGAGAAGTCCAGAGCTCGAGCCATGGTACTTGGAATCGCGCTTGCAAGGCCAATAACCCTGCGTGACCCATAAGCTGCACAGGTTCCTAATGAACCTACAATTTTGACACCAAAAAAGCCAAAGCCCTATATTGGTACAACAGGGAGCAATGCCAGATAAGTGAGGTATTGTTTGCTCTTCCTCTCAGCAGCATGATTTGCGACAACATGGGCTATTTCATGGCCTAATACTGTTGCCAGTCCATTTCTGCTTTTACCTGAAGGAAGTGAGTCAGTAAATAGAACGTACCATCCACAACTTTCTTTTGGATATCTCACAAATTGGAAGAATGCCACGAAACATAAAGATCCTGCCAGTTGCTTTGACAAAGGCCTGGATATCTTCAGAGAAGATCAGTTCCATCGTTCCATAAAAGTGTAGGAGAAAACAAGAGAACTCACTAGCTGCACCTATTACTCGAAGCTTCCATTCCATCTCTCGATCTGTTTCGCTAAACGGAAGAAGTTTTTCGGCGACATTCTTGACGTAGATGAATGTTGGATGATAAGTGGGCAAGAGCCAAGATTCCATCTCATCGATCATCTCCTCATAGTTTGCTTTCTCCTTCGGCGTCTCATTCGACACAAAACCAAGGCGGAGGCGCCACCGTCCAGAGATAGGGACTTTCTCTTGATTTGCCAACCACACTACTAACACCAATGCAAATAATGACGTGACGAGCCCTCGAAGTAGACTCTTCCTCTCTTCAGCCCAGAAATAACTACTACATTCGTCGGTTTCTCTGAAAGGCGATTCCTGGCCGCCTTGTCAGCCTTGCAAATCCGTTCACCGAGTGACAGCCAGGGATTTAGAAAAATCGATTTTTTGCCAATCGCTGAATTATACGCTCCTTCTCCCCGCCCAAGATGGTTGTCAAGCCCGATTATGAGCGCTTTCTTGCCCTTGGCAATATCTTTGTCCGCCGTCTTCCGTTTTGCATGCCATTCGTACCATAATTTCAGAGCCTCGAGCTGAAGCTCGTGCCCATGATCCGTGTTTGGGAGATTAACAATCACTCTGTGTCCGGGCTATTGAACGAGCTCTTGTTTCGTCGGGGTCTTTTGGCGGCTTTTCCAGTGCGGGCGAGCGAAAGAATGGCTCCGGTCTTGACCTTTTGAGGGGCGCGTTGGTCGCGTGAAGCTGAGTAGCGTGCAAGTACAGGATACAGCTAGCAATCCATAGTTTCTGAGGATCGGGAGGCACCATGGGAGCATGCTGAGATTTGTAAGTTGGGCACCAGCATTTCGAAGTGTAATTTTGTTTTTGCGTTGTACGACGCCTGATATTTTCCTTCTCTATTTGGCCTCATCTATTGGTGGCTTGCTCAATACCAGTGTTTAGGCAGGGATTTACCAGTGTTTAGGCAGGGATTTAGTTTGTCACCCCCTCCTTACTGCAGAGCGGGTGGACTTGAAACATCATATCCTGGAGATGCCAAGGTCGATGCTCTCATTGGACGGCTTTCCGCCCCAGCCACCAGCTTTTTGCTTTTATCGGACTGCCAAGCCCTCCTTTGAATTCTTGCTGGAAATTTACGATTATGATTGCAGAAAACAGATTCGTCACTTGGATTCCTTTCTGCTGGACTTTGATTTTCTAATTCCTGCTGTCCACTAATCGATGTCTTATCAAAATACATACAGAAGTCCATCTAGTATAGTGTCTAATTTGATTCCGTTGTCTGAGCTCCTTCAGATCTAAACTCTCCTCCTCTCGGTGACTCGTTGAAGTCTTAGCCTTTCTTCGCGCCTTCTTTACCTGATTCGGCCACATTGATACTTGGAAGAGGCTTCGAAATTTGCTTTAAAACGGGTGAATTTCCGGTTTCTTCCTCTTGTGCGATTTGCGGCACCATGTCTCTCATAGCCTGAAATCTAAGCTGCTTCTAGAAGGTACAATTCAATGCGTTAGCCAATGCAAATCTGAAAAGTTCAATGAAAGTGCAATCTTACATCCTGAAAAACAAGGAAACCTTTGAATTCTTGCTTGTGCTAGCTATTCAATCTCTATGAATCGATCCAATTCTTAGTCCACTTTGGGGGGCTGAGTTCTTACTGGGCTGGAGAGCCGAGAGGGAGGTCGATACGCAGCGAAGCGACTTTCCAATATCTGCAATTCCAGCGAAGCGACTTTCCAATATCTGCAATTCTTGCTCCATGAACTCCATAAGCTGGTGCTGGTCGTAGCCTGCTCGGTGCAGAAGTTTAAAAGTTATTTCAGYGTTTTCGAATTTGAAATTGTTCAAAATTTTGCTGCCGTCCCGCCAATATAAGACAAATAGGATGCTGTACGGAGCTATGAGATAGCAAAGCTTTGGAGATATGAAAGATGCGACCAGCAGTGGTATTGAGCTTAGAATTACCCAGCTCCGATGATGCGTTCGACTCCAAAATTCTTCTTGTTGTTTGGCGGCGATGCTGGCAATATGGACGGCCAACAAGCCCGCCATCGATACCATTAGTTTTCCTGAGTCTAAATCTTTTAGCCTCCAAATATCTAGAAACAAATGGTCGTTAACTAACCTGGCGCATTAATAATTTTCAGGTTCCAAGGAACATGATGGAGCCCAGCCGCGTCGACCAAACTTTGGAATATATCGTTCACAGCAACCGTAGTGGGGTGATCGTCTGGCAGAAGCTTCTCATGGTAATCATTTTCGAAACTAGGTGCACCGTCCAAGACGCGGTACATCTCGTTTATAACGGCCGCGAGGTCTCCAGATACCCATACAAATGGCCTCCTCTTCAAGAACGAGACGTTGGTCGTATGGCTGGTGTAAAAATACGCAAGGTACAAGGACGAGAGAAGTGTCACCCCAGCCAACGATCTTGCCACCCATGTTATCCGCCTGCTCGATGTGATTGAAGGGGAATGTTGAGGCCCTTGATTCCAACCGGCTCCAGTACTCGAGTGCAAGGATCCTTGTGGAGCAATATTACTTTTCAAAGTCCGCTTCACTCTGCCCAAAACGTCGTTGTATGATCGATCGCTCAAAAATCTCACGCTTCGAAGGCTAGTTACCGTCCTGGATCGGGGTAGCAAGGGCGTTTGTGAAGTGAATCTTCCTCCAGCGAGAGACAAAGCTCGGAGCGAAGAAAGCGTCGTCTTAATTGTGGTGTAAACTTTGAAAGGGGATTTGAAGAAGTCAAGGGAGTAGAGGTTTGTATGGAAAACCTATCGTGGCAGTTCTTCCTCGGAGCTAGGTTTCGATTCCAAGAATTATGTCTTATGCTGTTAGGGTTGCCTAGATACAACCAAACGCCACTTTATCTGAGACGTTCGTAGCAGACTGATCAACTGTCTCCTATTCAGGGTGTGGCAGCTTTGTTTTTCCCTTTCTTCTTCATTGACTTGTGCGACACAAGACTAGCTGTGTCTTTTTTGAAAGACCAGCCCAGCTGAAAGAYTTATGCATCCACTACAAGTATGGGAGCAAATTTGGTAATTTGAGGCCGTGGGGAAAGCCATCATGAGTGGCGAGGTTTCTAGGGCGAAGAATTCTCGCAAAGTCTATCATTTCAAAGCGGATCGTCACCGCAGTGTGGCTGCATAGATCAATGGATCAAAGGAATCATGCGTAAGGGATCAAGCGTCACGCATGCTTTCAGCTTTAGGCAGTAACAGACTGAGAGATATTCTGTTAACCCTTTAAAAGACCTCTTGGAAAGTAATTCTAAGAAAGTGTCGCTTGAGAACCATCTGCTTGTACCAGAGACTAATCTCCTCCAGCATCAAGTAATCCACAAACTTTGTGCTGACACATGTGAACTTAAAGCATTCTTCAGATGCATCGGAGTAATCAAAAACCTGACCAAGCGGCAGCCATCTATGTAGATCAACTTGCTTATTTTTCGCCCACAAAACTTCCGGCAGGCAGGGGTAGAAAGCCGTRAAAAATACGTCTCCTTCCCGTGTCTGGCTGAGCTGAAACCTGTATTTTTAGTGGCGTGCCTGGATCATCCACATGCCAAGGGCTCTCATTCCTTTTYACTAGCATCATATTGTTGCTTTGGTCTTTCAATATTCTTTCAATTTATACGAAGTCGTCTTTTCACTTTTCGGTCTCTGAGAAAGCACAGTATCGAAGAATGCTGCGTYCGAGACTGCAGCCCTGGGGCAGAGCGAGACAGGAGCTGTGGAGCTCTTTCCTGCCCAACACCCATTCGAGAACTCGAAAGA
>QYSG01013591.1:0-15832 GCA_003988875.1 Lachnum nothofagi
AACAGGGTCTGCCTTCGTCTCCGCAGCAAGATCAGCCGTGCTTATCGGTGACTCCCTGCTGGCCAAAATTTCAAAGATTCGAAGATCAATTGCAACCTTGCTCATGGCTAGCTGAATCGGCTACGTGGTTTTTGGAGTCAGTGCATGGTCTATCACAGACGTGATGATGGGGTACAGCTACCAAATAGGCAATCCGTTTCACAGTATCAATTGGGCTCTCTAGAGCATATAGCAGGCTCTGAGCAACGCTATATAGCTCTTTGCGAAGATTCTGTTCCTTCGGGGGACTGCGCTGAAGTTCCCAAAGGTTGTCAATCAAATCTGCAATCCCATGGCTCGATGCTGTATCCATTTTGGTTTTGATGGCTTTGTGTGTTGTTATCTTGAGAGCTGTCAAGAGAAAATGAACATGATTCGTCTGGCTTGATATATCCTTACATTTATAGAGTTGGTAGGGTCTTACTAATAATATGAGTTCCTTAGTAGATAAGTGTCTTACTAAAGCTGAGGCATACTTAGTGCAACACGTCGCAGATACAAAAGTGCTTTTGTTACATTTTCAGTTACCTTCTCCGCTTTTACCTCCACCCCACTGTTTAGCAAGATCTCATCTTGACCGTAGTACGGAAGACCACGCCGTCTCAACGGGACGTCTTTTTTCTACGAGGAGTCTCGACGCAACACTATTTGCTTGCATCGACTCCCAGCATAATAGTTAGGCTCTTCGGAGCTTCCCCTTTTTTCCTTGTGTGGGACTGAAGCTTTTGTAACGGTTGCACAAAATGGGCAGCATTGCGCATGAGGTCGACGCCCCTCGCTCACCCATTTCATGCTGCATTATCATTGCTGGCGGTGGCTTAGCTGGTCTTGCTACTGCATCTGCTCTAAGGTGCCATGTACATGAAGTGGTGGTTCTGGAGAGATTGGCAGTAGTACGAGAGATTAGACATTCAACCTCTGAGATGTTTTTTGAAGAGTTGCGAGTACGGATGAGACATGTCCTAAGAAAACTGACCAAATCATCTTAGATAGGTGCTGGTATTCAAACTCCGCCAAATGCCTCCAGAATCTTCGCAGACTGGGACCTTCTTGAAGCTATCCAAGCTCAAGCTCTCCAACCTTATGAAGCCAGCATGCGTTCTTACAAAGACAGTGCAATCCTGTCAACAACCTCCCTTTTCGGTGATAAAGACAGCGTTGCTGATCTTTTTAGCCCCCATTTAGTGGTTCACCACGCTGATCTTACCCGAATTATATCTAAAATGGCACTTAGCCTCGGGATGACCATTCGAATGTCTTCTGATGTTTCCAATATCAATTTCGCCGTGCCCTCCCTGAAGTTATCCACCAGCGAAACTCTTATCGCAGATGTGATAGTCGGCGCTGACGGTGAGAGATCAACTTGCCAGAGGCTACTCCGCGGCTTTGATGATCCTCCCCAAGATAGCAGTGATGAAGTCTTTCGCTTCACCGTCAAAACTTCAGAAGTTATTCAACAAAAAGACCTCGCCAGGCTAGTACAGCCGCCTAAGATAAATTTCTGGATGGGTCCTGAGGGACATGTGATTACTTATCCAATGAAGAATGACGACTCATTAAACGTGGCTCTAACTCGCGCTCATCAAATCGGTGATAGGGTGATGTACGGTCCACAACCGGCACAGCAGAATGAGATAAAGAAGGCATTTGAGAACTAGGATCCAAGGCTACATTCATTACCCGACATTGCTTCAGGCTGCAGTAAGTGGACGTTACTTATGAGCAGTGATGTTCCCACGTGGACGAGCAAAGAGAAAACTTTTACTTTGTTGGGTGATTCCGCTCACGCCATGCTTCCATTTCTGTAAGTGTAGCTGAAAGTTGAATATAGGAGTTGGAAGCTAAAATTGGATAGGGGTCAAGGGGCGGCGCAAGCGTTTGAAGATGCTGCTGTAATTGATCTTCTCTTTGCAAAAAGCAGAGATTTCAGAACTTCTGTTCACCTTTGAGAAAGTTCGTAAGCCACGAACGCGTTATATGTGCCGTCGAAGTATTGAAATGAGGGATCATTTTGCAATCAAGGATGGCGAACAGCAAAGGCTAAGAGACCACCAACTATTATACGAGCAACCTTTTGAAAAATACGCAAATATATGTTCAGATCCTTTATGACAGAAAACAATATGGAACTATAATGCTACTAGCGTAATAGCAGAGGCGGCTAGGCAAAAAACATCAAGTGGAAACTAAAGACATGTGAATAAGTCGTACATTTACTTAAAACTTTTCAGCGACGAAACTTGCAAATACAAAAGTTCGAGGTCATGGACGCTCATTGTTATTTCTATACATCAAAGATCTAAGATTCTAGTCATGTTATTGGTAGCTAGTTACGTATAGACGCTAGCGGCCGCTTCGAATAACCTCAAAGCGTATACGCATAGGAATAGAAACCTTAGTCCTTATTAATTTTATAAATCTCTAGTTTTACTATTAAATAAAATTATATAATTTTAGGTTAAAAAAAATATATTAATATTAATTAGTATTGCAATGGCAATTGAGGCTTTTGGGGAAAACATATTATTGTTGTGTATTAAGGACCTAGCTAGCTATTATACAAAGGATTTATATGCCCAGTTAATAACTAAACACCTGCTTTACCCTAAGTAAGCATTATAAGCCAATAGAATTATAATATATTTTTTAGTGTAAATACTAATTTAATTTTATTTTAACAATTTTAATTTTTAAAATTATAAAAAATTTCTATTAATAATTTAAAAATCATATTTTATAAATCTAATATTCTAAATAAACTCCTTGAATTTCAGCTTAAACAAAAGTTTTATCAAATTATCTACAAAGTTATCTATAGAACATATATAATAAAAATTAATAAAACTATAATTCATAGTTTTATAAATTTAATAATAATATATATTAATATATTTTAATTATTTATAATTTTTAAAGTTTTTTATTAATAAAAAATTTTTTATATTATTATATTAAACTTTTATATTTTATGTATCTTTAGATTTATATTTTAATTATAAAAAAATCTTATAAATTTATATTATTTAATAGTTACTTTTTTTTAAAAAATAATATTTTAACTTTAAGTTTAATATAATAATAATATTCTATTTTTTTAATAACCAATAAAACACTGTTTTTACAAATAAAAATAATTATACTTTAATTAAGCATTTAATATATTTATCTTTATCCTAGTCCGCATCCGTAAAACTTATTAAAAGCATATTAACTCCATTTTTTCCTTTTAATATAATAGCTAATATAATTATTCCTAATAAATATATAATTATATATTATACTTTATTTATATATATTAGCGAAAAATTATTTAAAAAATGTAATAGTATTTTTATTAAAAAAATAATATTAAATTTTATATAAATTAAGATATAATTTATAAATTTAATTATACTTTAATATTTTTTTATTTTTTTATTTAAAGTAGTTTTAATATTAGGAATTAACCAAATCTTTGCATTTGCTTCTATTGGTATATTTGTTTTTCGATAGTTTTTTATATTAAACTTTTTTAAGATTTTGCAAATAAATATATTTTAATAAAAAATAATAATCTTTTTTTTTTAATTATAAATAATTTGTATTTTTATAAAGTAAAATATAGGTTTTATATTATTAATATTAAATTATTTATAAAAATTAATTTTTAATATATTGATTTTTAATTTATTAAAACTTATAATAAAGAAGTTATTAATATAAATAATAACTATTATTTTAATTTCTTAATTTAAGTAAACGTAATTATTGCTATTTAAAGGTATAAAACCCAGCGATTTTATTACATTTTATATATACTATTACCAAAGGCAAAATAATTATTTTAAACCGTACAAAACTTTATTTAACTTATAAACATTATTATATATAAAAGCAACTCTATTTTTTTTTTATTATAATAAATAATCAATATAAATATTACCATTAATAATAAAATTAAAAAATACTATTAATATATTTATTTAATTAATCTCCTAGTTTTCCATTGCGGCAAATATTAATATAATTTTTTATATGTTTTTTTTAATGATTTTAGTAAAGGTTTAATTATAATTAATACCTTTTTGCTAATAAAACCCTTTAATAATCCATTGTATTTTAGTTTTTAAAATATTATTATTTTTATTAGTTTTTATTTTAAATATTAATTTACCTAGGATTATTTTTATATTAAAGGGAATTAAATTATGTTTTATAAATGTCTAGGTTTTACATTTTAATAAAGATTAATACTTTGCCAGAATAACAGCTCTTTAAACATGCGTATTTAGACCTGTTAAAGCTTTTTTTATTGTTTTAGAATCCTTACTTATTTCGGTTCTAGTGTACATAATTATTAAATATTTAAATTATAAATATCTTAAGTTTTAATTATAATAAAAAAAAAATTTTTATTTAAATTTTTTAGTTTTAGTTTAAGTTATGTATTATTATTCAAAAAAAAAACAATAAATTATTAATTAATTAAATCTTTTAAATAATTATAGCTTTTTTTAAATATGATAATTTTTAGCTTATTTTTAGGTAAATTTTTATTTTTGCTTAAGATTTCTATATTTTTATTAATATTTTGATTATTAAAGAAATATTTATTTTTAATATTTTAAACTATTAAGGACTTATATTAATAATTCTTATTTATTAATATCTTAAAAAGATTTTATAATAATTAATTAAGTTTTTTATTTTAATTATATATATGTTTTTTTTTATTACCGGGATTATTAAAATAAACTTTTTTATTAAAGTTTTTTTTTAGTTTTTTATTTTTATTAAAGTTGTCTAATTTGTATATAGGAAATTATTAATTTATATTAGGAAGTAACTCAATGGCTCCTACTCTTTTGTTAAAGCATATATATAAGAATTTTACTATTTTATTAGCTGACGTTAATAGCCCTAACCTATTAAATAAATAATATTACTAAATATTATAATTTTTATAGTTAATTAGAATATTAATTTCAATTTGTTTTCCGATTTTCTTAATAGTAATACATTGTTTTTCCTTAATAAAAACAAATATCTTATAATCTAAAATATAAATATTCAATATGTTTAATATATAAAATATTTTTTTAAAATTGATTTAATTTTAAAAAACTTAAATTGGCATAATATTATTTAAGGTTAATATTGCCATTTAATTAATAATATATATTATTATTTATATGATTTTATTTTATAAAAAAAAAAATATTATTTAATTAAATATAATAATTTAAATTTTATTTATAATAATTTGAATAATTTATTTTAAAATTCTATTCTAATAAAAATTATATAGTATTAATAGTTCTATATATTATCCTAGGTTTTCTACTATATTAATTATATTATTTAGGCTATATTTCTTATTTTTATTAAAATACTATTGTTTAATTTTATTCGGATATTTTTATTAAATTTTAATATATTTATTAAACTTTAAAATAATATTTTTAATATTTTTAATATTTTTTATAATATATAATTTATATGTGTATATAGTATTATTAATATATAATATATTATATTTATTTTATTTAAAATCTTTAGGCTTTATTTTAAATATATTAATATATATATATGTATTTTTGCATTTTTTATATTATTAGAATATTTTACTTCATTTGCAAATAAAACGACCGCACTTATAGAAATTATAAAATCTAGTTTTCTTTGCGATTTATTTTTTATTATTAAACTTTATTTTTATTATTATTTTTAATATTTTATATATATTTATTAAACCAAAATAATTAAAATAATAGTAAACTAATTTAATATCGGTTTTTTTTTTGTTATTAGTAATAAATAAATTATAAAAAATAAATATAAAGTAACTATTACCATTGGTTTTTTTTTAATTATAAATAGGCTTTTATTAAAAATATAAAATTCGTATATATCATCTTTGTTATTAAAAAAAAAAAAATATAATCTTTTTCAAAAGATTCCCCTGCTTTTTGTAATTATTAAATAAAAAATAAATTAATAAAGCATTATAGTATATATAATATATTATTTAAAGCTAACTTCTTTATTATACCATTGCGAAGCTTTAATCTAAGCTTTATTATACTAATACTATAAAAACAAACCTAGCTATTAACCATATTCAAAAAAACAAAACTTTTGTTTTTCTTATAATCTATAAATCTTAGAAAATTATTATAAATATAGCAAAATGCTTTTAAATCAAAAAAAAAAATTTTATATTAAATAAAAAAAAATATAAATACTAATATTAATATTTTTATAATTAAATTTAATTTAATAATTCTAGATTTAATAAACAAATTAATAAAATTGTTTTATTTTTTTTAATAAAATATAAATATTAAATTACTATAAATTAATTTATTGCTGTTTAACGGTGCATTTGCTGTATTAATAGAAAAGTTTATTAATAGCAAATTATTTATTTATAATAAAAATTTTTTTATATTATTATTATTTTTTTTTAGTTTTTTTTTATTTTTTTTAAATAATAATTAATTATTTTTATTATTTTTTTTTTATAAACTTAAAATATAAAATATATTTCTTTTTAATAACTTTTTTAAACTTAATTTAAGCTTTTAAATTCATTTAAAGACATTTTTTTTTTAAATATTTTAAATTAAATTACTGGCAATTTGGATATTTTTTGCTAAAGCCAGCTTTTCCCTTATTATTACCCTTTTTGCCGTTTTTATTCGATAAAGGCTTATTTCCGTATATAGTAGAACTGCCTTTATCGAAAGCTTTTTTTTTATTATATATTTTATTAGTAATATTTATAATTAAAGCATTTAGATTAAGTTAGGTATTTTTGTTTTTAGCTAAAAACCACTATTAATTTATTTAAATCAACTAAATTTATAATAATATTATAATAAATATAATTAAATATTATTTTTTATATAGTTTAATTTTAAAATTAATAAATTTTAATATGTTTTTATAGAAGCCAATTATGAATTATTCTAAAGATTTATAGTTTTTATATTTGATTTAATTAAAAGTAATAATAATATTATATTTAAAAATAATTCCAAAGCTTTTATATTAAATATTAAAAGTTTTTTATATTTGTTAAATAAATCTTTTATTTATATAATATTATTTATAATCTTTTTTTAAGTTATAAATAATTAATAGTTTTACTTTTAAATTTATAATTTTTTATTTTATTTATTTTAAAAATTTATTTTTATTAACTTTATTATTCTATTTATTTATTTTTTTAGGTATTTTAAATTTTATTCAAAGATTTAACTATTTTAATAAATTATTTAATTTGGCCAAATTCTTAAGTTTTAGTTTAAATACTAAAAAATTATTTGTTTTTTTGTATTTTTAACCTTTAGGCAATTATAAAAAACCTATTAACATTAAATTTAATACTATAATATCTAACTATAACCTATTACTATTATAAAAAAACTCCAACACGTCTTTATATAAATTAAGATTTTTAATATAAACTAATGCATTTTTTAATACGTGTTTTAAACTTGATTTTAATTAAATTAATTTAGAAAATATATAAATTATAGCGAAAGTTAATAACAATTTGTTAATATAATTTATATATATAACTAATAATAAAACTATTATAAGCTTAAATAATAAAGATTTCCTTGATGATGTAAGTATTAATAACCTTGGTATAATACTAGAAATATGGCTTTTGTCGTTGTTTCCTATTTTAATATTACCTTTAAATAACTATTTTAGTTTTTAAAACAGCTTTTTTTTAATTTTATAATATTTTCGCTTTTATTCAAAAGTTTACTATTGTTAATTATATAAAAAATATGTTTTATTTAATAGTTATATTATTAATTATTAATTTTAAAAATAACCACTACTATAACCACAGTATCTAGGGTTTTATATACCTTATAGTATTAAAAGTAACAAAAATAAATTAAATAAATAAAAATACAAAATACTTTTCTAGGTTATTAATATAGGCCGGGCTTATAATCTATTATAATAGCAATTAAGGCTTTTAGGAAAAACATATTATTGTTATATATTAAGGACCTAATTAGCTACTATACAAAGGATTTATATGCCCAATTGATGACTAAGCACCCGCTCTACCCTAGGTAAGCACTACAAGCTAATAGGATTGCAACAATTAGTAAATATATAAATTAAAATATATATATTATTAAATATAAAGTAATATTGCATAAAATAAATTTTTCGAATTAACAAAAATAATTAATATCTATTATTTTAATTTTATTATTTAATATAAATAGGAATAATAATAAAAAAAAACCTTTAGACGATTCTATAGATAATTCAATAAATCCAAAAAGCAGTAATAGTTCCTTTGCCGAATAAAAAAAAAAAATAAGTTTATTACTTTTAAAATTTTATATAACTTTGATTTTTTTAAGATTAAAATAAAAAAATTTAAAATCTTTATAGTATTATATTTTAATAACTATAAAAAAGCAAATACAAAAAACAATCAATTATAGAAGTACTTTGCTATATAATTTAAAAATTAAATAAAGAAAATATAGGCAATAATTACTAAAAAAAAAATTTTATTATATTAATTAAAATTTTTTTTATTTAAAAATAATATATATTTTTTTTTTATTATAATAGAAAAATAAATATTATAGTAAAAACTTTAGTAAATTATGTTAATATATTATAATAGTTAATATTTATTTAATAAAAAATCTTTGAATATATAAAAATAAGTTTAATAATAAATTTCCTTTTAATTAAATAAATTAAAAAAAGTTTATTTGCAAATATAAATAATAAAAAATTATAAAAAATGTTTAACTAATGGAAAAAAAGTTTTATAATAAAGAAAAAAAAAATCTATTATATAACAATTATATTACTATATTAAAATTATTTTAGCTCAAAAGCCAACAAAATATTATTATAAAACAAAAAAAACAATAATATTTATAATATTTTAAATTATTAATTAAAAAAAAAAATATATATATATAATAATTAAAATAATAAATAATAATATTAATTAAATTTTTTTTTTATTAATATTATAATAGGTAAAATTTCTAATAAAATTATTATAAAAATAATAATAAATACTATTAATATTATAATAAATATAAAAAATATATAAATAACAAAAAAAATTATAAATGCCTAAAAAACTATTATTATAATAAAAAATATAATAGTTTTTAATAATTGTTTATAAATGGCAATATTAAAAACTATACTTATAAAAATATTAATTTTTATAATATTTTATTTAAAAAAAAAAAATTTATTTTAATTAAAGGATTTATAGTTATAACAATGAAAATTTTTTATAATAAACTCTATAAAACTATAAAAATAAATCCAAAAACTATAATAAAAAAGCTACAAATATTAAAAAAACCTATAAAAAAAAACCACTATATAAACACTAGTAAAAACTTTGCCTATAAAAAATGCATTTTTAAAAATATATATAAAAAAATAAACCTTTTTTTAAATTATTATATAATAGTATTTTTAATAATATTTAAAGAAATTACTATTTCCTATTATTATTCGTTTAATTTAGCAGCCCAAAGTTATATAAAAACTGTTTTTATAATTAGAAATCTATATAAAGGCAATAATTATAATTAATTAGTTTAAATTAAATAAAATAAAATTAACTTAACTTCTATTATTAAGCAAAATCCTAAAATATTTATATTAAAATGTTTTAAATTATTAATAGTAAAAATTAAAAAATTACAAATTAAACTTTCCAAAAACCTTTAATCAAATAAATATATATATAATAAAATTATTATAGTTTATATAAATATCTAATATTGCCAAATAATAATTAGCAATTTACCGCCAAAATTAAAAAAATTAATAATAGGTTTTTAAAATTTTATTTTAGCAAAAAAAGCTATAAAAATATAAAAAAAAGCATTTGTTTTTTAGATAAATTAAAAATTCTATAAAAATAACGATTTTTAAAAATAAAAGTTTTAAATTAAATTATACTAAAATAATAATAAAAATATTTGTTGCTAAATATATTATAATAAAAAATATCGCTTATTTAAGTATTTTATTTATAAACAAAAAAAAATAAAATAACATTATTTTAAAAAAAAGGAATTTAAATAATTTAAAAAAATACTTTTATTTAATTTAAAATTTAAAAAGCATTTTAAATTTTATTTATATTAAATTAAAGGCAATTAAAACAATAAAATATTTAATGTAACTTTTTTTTCTATATTAAAATATAAAAACGCCAATAAAACTCTAAATAAATTTAATAGCAATAATAATAACAACAAACAAATATTTTTTATTATAACTAAAAAAATCTCCTATAAAAAAGCTAAAATTATTATTAATAAACTTATAAAAAATGCTTTTTTTTATAATTTTTTCGCGTAATTAAACCTTTTTTTTTATTAATTAAAATCAAGTATTTAAATTATAATTAAATAAGCTTTTAAAGTATAAGAAAATCTTTAAATAAATTCCAAGTTAAATATTTTTATATATAAATTAAATATTAAAATAATTTATTTTATTTTATTTTTAATATATTAATTAATATTTATTTTGTGTTATAATTCGTCTAAATTCGCTGGCTTTATTATAAATATGGGTTATGTAAAGCAATTAATAGTAGAGAAAATTTAAATAAAAGTTTTAATAAAAATTAATTTAAATTTAAAATTTAATATAATATTGAAAAATTTTAAAATAAAATTTAATATTAGAATAAATGTTTTTTTTAGTTATATTAATATTAATATATAAATAGGCCCAATTGCTTTTTATATATATAATACAAATACCCTATTTTTGGTTAATTTAATAAATATAAAAAAACTAGGATTTTATTATAATAATTTAAATAATAGGTTTAAAAACCACAATAGATTTAAACAAGTCCCTATTATCCTATATTATAAATATGCTTTTATATTATATAGCCTAGGTATAATTAATTACTTTATTAAAGCCATTATTAATAAAAATATATGTTTTTTAATAAACATAAAATTCGGTTAACTATACCGCCGATTTGGTTATTTTTCGGCTAATAGGCTATAACGATTATTAAAATATATAAAATATAATTTTAATATTAATTTTCTAAAGTATTTAATTAAGATTTGCAAATAATACCAAAAGTATAATAAAACCTTTAAATAATTTTACTTTATTTTAAAAAAAAACATTAATTTTAATATTATTATAATTATTAATATTATATATTTAAATAATAATTTAATTTTATATATTATTAATAAAAGTATATATTTCCAAAGTAATAAATTTTTTAAAAACAAAATAATAAAAAAAATCTAAAATATATTTTATAAATATTAAATTAATATTTATTTAAAGCTATTTAATACTATAATTACTAATATAAAAAAAAATATTACAAACAAAGAATTTAAATACTATACTAGAACTATATTAATTATTATAATTAATATTTCAATTAAAACTTATAATTTAATTAAAATAATTAAAAGATATTATAGATTTTTTTAATATTTATATAAAATCATTAAAAAAAAATTATTTAATTTCCCAAAAAATATATTATTACAAATAATTATAAAAATAATTAATAATATAGTAGGCCTTATAGAACTTGTTTTTACTTTATTTGTTTTTGGAGTATATAACAAGATTTCTAATGTTAATACTTTTGCTATATTAGTTGCTTAATAAACAACTATAATTAAAAAAGTAATAACTAAAGTAAAAAAATTATATAAATAATATTAAATATAAAATATATTAAATATAAAAAATAAATTAATTATATTAGTTATTTGTAATTTTTTTTTAAATTTAAATATTTTAATTTAACGGAAAAAAATTTTATTAAAAAAAAACAATAAAATAGTTTATTTTTTTTTTAGGGAATAAATAGCAATATATATATTATATAAAATATTATATTTAAAATTATATTAATAAAGCCATACTATAAAAAAAGCAAATAAAATAATGACCAAAATAGTAATATATTTTTTAAATAAAATAAAAAAAATACTAATAAAATAGAATAAATTTTTTTTGCTAAAAGTATAATTTAAATACTTTATAAAACTATTTAAAAAATATTATGCATTTTTTAAAAATGCTAAATAATTTGCAATCTATTATAGAAATATACTAGCCTACAAAGCTTTTATTAATAATATTAATAAAACTTTTTTTTAAAGTTTTAAAATAAATGGCTTTAAAACCTTAAGATTAAAAAAAGCTATTGGCTTTATTGATAAAATGATCTATGAACCAATTGTTTTTAGCAACATTCCCAGAAGTATATATATTTATAAAACTAAATTTATTAACGAAATTAAAAACAAAAATATAAATAAAAAGTTTAAAAAATTTAGGCTTATAATTATAGTCTAGAAAAACAAAAACAAATAAAAAATAATAATTTAATTACTAATAATTCAAAAAATAAACCAATAAATAATTTTGGTAATTACTTTAATAATAATGGCAAAAAACGCCAAAATCTATAACCAAAACGTTAAATAAATATATATTTAAATTATTACTAAAATCAACCATTTGTTTTATTTCTATATATCCTTAAAACTCTATAATATTATAGAAATATCTAAAAAATTTATTATAAAATTAAAATAACTTTTATATAATACTTTTAAATTAAAGAATTACTGGTTCGGCATTTACTATAAGTATTATATTAAAAAACTAAAACTTATAAAATCAATGTTTAATCTTTATTTATTAATTTAAAATAATAGCGAATACTTTGGCGTTGTTGGCCTATAAATAAATAATATAATAATTTTTATTAATAATAAATTTATAATCTTAGAAAAAGAAAAAATCAAAAAAATAGCAATTAAATATAAAAAGCAAAAAAAACTAATTATCAAAAAGTTATTAAAATTTAATAAAAGTTTAATTTGCTTATATAAAAATAAAAATATTATATTTATATAAAAGTCCTATTATAAAAATTTTATTTTTATAAATATTAAAAAAACTATTTTAATAATAAATTTAAAAAATATTATAAGATCGGAATTTATATTAAAAAACTAATATATTATTTAATATATAAAAAACTTTTATATAACAATAATATACTAACCTAAAATAAACACCGCATTATCTTTTGCGGCCTAAATTATTAATCTAAAAGCAAACAATGCCAAAAAAACTTAATAAAGCAATTAAATAGTAAATTAAAAATCCTATAAAAAGTTTTATTTATATTAAATTAAATAGAAAAAATTTTTAAATTATTATGTTTATTAATTTTTTATTTGCTAATAATAAAAACTATATTTTTTAGCTAAATGTAATAATAATATTGACCAATAAGAATAATAATACTAATATTTTATACTATATTTTTACTAAAGCAAAAAAAATAATATATAATATATTAACTATTAAACTTTTAGGATTATTTTTAAGATTTAATACAAAAATATATTTTAAAATAATGATTAATTATATTTTAAACTAACGAATTTTTTTAGTTATTTATATAAATTCGAAATTACTTTATAATTATATTATTAGATTTAGTATAATTTTTAAAAAACAATTAATAATTAATATAATAATAGTTTAAAACGCCTATAAAAAGCAAAAAATTACTGAAATTTAATAAATTATTAATAATAATAATTTTGCTAATTTTATAATAAAAATTAAAAAAAATAATATATTTAAATAATTAATTAATATTAATTATATTAAAATTAAAATAATTAAATAAATTAAATGATTTTTAAAATAATAGTTTTATTAATTTTAATAATATATATTTAATATTTTTTTAAAAATATTATTCTAAAATATATAACTATAATAATATATATTAGAATTATATTTATAAAATATTTAAAAAATATATTTTATTATAATATCATTAATATTTAAATTAATTACTATTAATAAAATAGTAACTTTTTTTAAGAAAAATATATAAATAAAACCAATGCAATTATATAATTTTAATAATATTTATTTATTTTAAAATTAAAAATATATATTTTTATTTATATTTTTATGTTTTTTTTAAATATTTGTTTTTTTTTTATTATAAATAATATAGTATAATTTTAAATACTATAATAATATATTTATATATATTTTTTTTTTTTTTTAAATTTAATATATATTGCTAAAATAAATGTTTTTTAATATTGTATTTTGATTTCTTTTTTTTAATTATTAATAATTATAATTTCCATTAAAAATAATAATATTTTATTTATTTTTATTAATTTTTTATATTATTTATTATATTAGGATAATAAAACATTATTTTACATCCAATAAATAAAAATATTACTTTTATTATTTTTAATAATTATTTTAGTTTTATTAATAAAAATATTGCGAACATTAATGCCAAAGTTTTAACAAACCGCAAAAACTTTTAAGATAAATTGGACTAATTATAATAATAATTAATTATTATTATTAATATTTAATTTATTTTTATTAATAGTTAAAAGTCAATAAAAAAAAAATAAAAAAAAATAAAAAATAATAAATAATATTTTTTTAATTTTTAATTTTATTAGTTTAATATTAAAAAATCCTTTTTTATAATTTTCTGGTATTTTAGCAAATATCAATGTTTTTAATACCAAATACTTAAATATATATCTTTTATTTTTAAATTATAAAATTAATAATAATATATTAAAAAAAAAAAAATTAAAAAAATTTTAAAAAATTTTAAATTACCTAAAAGTTTTATAATTTAAAGCTATTTTTAAAATAATTATATATTTTTTTGTTTTATTTTTTTTTATATAAAATTTAAAAAAATAATTAATATAAATATTTTAAAAATATTTTTATATTTTTTTTAATTATTTTAATTATTTTATAAATAATATTAATTTAAGTTATTTTTAAGTATTGCTAGTATTAATAACTAATTATATATAAATGCTAGCGGCTGCTTCGAATAACGTTAAAGCGTATATATATAAAAATAGAAACTTTAGTTTTTATTAATTTTATGAATTCCTGGCTTTACTATTAAATAAAACTATATAATCTTAGGTTAAAGAGGGCATACTGACACATGTATTCCCCCAGTAAGCCCGCAAAAGTATTCATTCCAAAAATCAAACATCCTGCTTGAAACCACCAAAGACAAGCGTTTGGATCGTTTAAGTTGACCCGTCTTATCATCACCACGAATAAGACCGTATTACCTGCTACCGCAAAGATAAAAAAGATAAGTCCAGCATCCACGATCCGGCCTAAAATGAAGAGCAAAGCAAGCTGCAACACGGCCAAGCCCCAAAGCATGACGCCCACCTGCGATTGAAACCGCACGGCCATAGACAGAATACCGGCCTTCTTATCGTCTTCCAGATCCTGGAACGCATATATGACATCATGCATCACAGTCCAAAAGACATAGACAAGATACAGCACAGCCAACCCAGCCCTAGCTTTCGTTTCTGACTCGGGGGAGAGCATTAATAGAACTGGATCGACGCCCATGGCAAGGGCGCCGATTAAGACCCCCCATGATAGCGTGATGCCCAGCACCACTTGCGCGAAGTCCGTCACGCGTTTCGCGAAGGGGTAGAAGGCGACCATGAGCGTCAGCGGTGCGGCATAGACTACACAGCTGCGCGAGATGGCGCTTAAGCTGGCAAGCCAGAGAATCCAGAGCGTGAAATTGAACGAGTAGGCGGCTGCAGGACGGATGGCGCCGCGCGCCATTGGACGGAGGCGGGTGCGAGCTACTTTTCGATCGAGATCGCGGTCGATGATGTCGTTCCAGGCGCAGCCGAGACTGCGAAGGAGGAAT
>QYSG01013602.1:0-15832 GCA_003988875.1 Lachnum nothofagi
TAAATAAATTATATATATAATATTAATTAAATTTATTAATATTTAATTAATATATTATTAAAATATAATAAAAATATTAATTAATTTAAAAAATAAAATGTAATATTTAAAATAATTATATTATATTTAGAAAGTCGTTTTTCATTTGTTTTTTTCCTTAATCTTAAAATAATAATAAATATTTTTTAAATTTAATTTAATAAAAACTTTAGTTTTTCTAAAATAGTTTAAAATTTTACTAATTAAAAATAATAATATTTTATTTTTAATAATAACAGTATTAAAATTTTTATAATTAATATAAAATTTTAATTTTTAATTTTTTTTAGGAACAAATATAATTAAAATTTTAATAAAACTAATAAATTTGCAAATCCAGTTTTTTTATTAATTTATTTTAAAGTATTTGCAAAAAATAACTAATTTTAATTCTAATAAAAAATAAATAAAGTTCTAAGAAAGAATAATGCTAAATTCTAAATTAATATAATATTTTATTAAATAATATTTAGGAAATACTTTTGTTTTTATTAAATTAAAAATATTTTAGTAAAAAATATATATTATAAGGATTTTTTTAGGTCTTTTTATAGCTACTTTTAATATAATATAATAAATAACTTTTTTTTTAGCGGTTTTTTTAAAGTAATAAATTATAATAAAATTAATTTATATTTTATCAAAAGGGTACCGCTAGGTTTCCAAGTAAAATCTAATAATAAAATTAATTTTAAATAACCAAAAATATTCTAAAATTAGAATAATACTGGAAATATTAAAATCATATATTATAAAAATATGCCGGCCTTTTTTTATAATATCTTCTAAATTAATAGCAATAACCCCTATATTATATATATTATAAAAAACTACTTCGCAATTTTTAATAATAATTAATACTATATTTCCTTTTTTTAAAATCTAACCGCAATTAAAAACAAAAAATTATTTAATTATATTATTCTTTGCTTTATTATTAAAAAAAATTCATTTTGTTTTTAATATTTTTTTAATATTTTTAATTTTAATAGAAATTATAATTTACTACTATTATTAATTTTTGCTTTATTTTTACAGCAAATTTAAAATTTAAAATAAACAAAAATATTTCTTTGGCGAAACTTAAAACATTAAAATAATTTATACCCCTTTTTACTATAATTATAATATTTAATGTTATTAAAATATTTATTAGCCAAATATTTTACTTTGCCGCAATTATAATATTTAATTATTTTTAATAATCTTTTAAAAAACATTTAATTAATATTATTAAATTTTATTTTAATTTTTATTAATAAAAATAAACTTTTATTAAATAAAAGCTTAGGGCCTCCTACTGACAGCGGCTTAGAATTCTTTTAATAATAATAGTTATTATTTTTTTTTTTAATATAATAATTTATTTTATTAAAATTCTTTAAATAATATATTAAAAAAATGAATTTTTTTTAAATTAAAAACTATATGGTTTATTTATTGACTTATATTTAAAAATTATTATTTAGTTTAATATAAAAAATAATTTTTTTTTGCTTATTATCTATAATATTTAATTTATTATTTAGGTTATTTAAATAATTAATAAAATTATTAATTAATTATATAAGTCCTTGCCTAGCTTTTTTTTTTTTGCGGCGGCGAAAAGCTTTTAATTATTTTTATTATTAATTATATTTAAGTAAATAATTTTAAACTTTTTCTAAGAAGTATTCCCGACCTTATTTTCTTTTTTGTATTTATTTTAAATCTATTAAAGTTTTATTTTAAATCTATTAAAGTTTTATATTAAAAAAATATATATAATAATTGATTTTTAAATTATTAATAGGCTAATAATATCTTTAATTGATTTTAAAACATTTTTTTGTTTTATTAAACTAAAACTAAATTTTTTAAATATTTTTACTATAATATATAAATAAATTTATAATTTTAAAAAGTTTTTTAATATATTTAATAGTTTATCGGCTTTTTTTCAATAAAATATTTTTATATTAATTGTTTTAAATATTAGCTTAATAATACTTTACTAATATAAAAACTAATTTTTTTCTTTTATTTTTTTATTTTTTTATTTTTTTTTATTTTTAATATTTTCGCCGGTTTATATATACTTTTATATTTTTTTTAGTTTTTATTTTTTTATTATTTAAGCTTTAAGTTTCTTAATATACTTTTAAGTCGCTTTTAGCTTTTTTTATATAACTTTGGTAAACGTAATTTTATTTTTAAAAGTCTTTATTTTTATAGTTTTTATTTTTCTTTTTCTTTTAATTTTAATATTTTTATTTTTATTATTACTATATTTATTATTTTTGTTAAAAACATTTTGGTAAAGTTTTTAAATATTTTTATTGTTTATTTCTTATTTTAAGACATTATTCAAAAAAGTAAAAAAACTGCCAGTATTTTTAATAAATTAAAAAGCGCTTTTTTTTACTATTAATTTTGGTTTTATTTTTATTATAATAATTTTTAAGTTTTTATTATAATCAATATGTAATTAATTGTATTTAAAGTTATAATAGCCTGTTTTCCTAAAAAATAAAAAAATTAAAATATAAAAAACTAATAAACAAGGAATTATAACTTTTAGTATTATAATTAATTTCTAAAGAATTAATAATTTAATTATATAAAATCCTTTAAATAAAGGTATTGGAGGCTAGCCGGCGCCATGCCGGGGACCGGCGCGGTCATGTGACGCCGCGTTAGGCACGTGTTTGCGCCTAACATTTAGTATAGCTTTAAAAACAAAAATTTTTGCCTTTTTGGCTTTTGCCGCTATTTTAAATTTTAATAAAATTAATTAAATAAATTATATTTATTATATTAATAATGTTTTTATTAATAAAAATTATAAATATTAAAAAATTATTAATAGCATTTTATTTAAATTATTCTAAAAACAAAATAAAAATATTAATAATTTTATTAAATAATAGAATATATAAAAGGAATTTTAAATTATAGGCTATAATATAATAACAGAAAAACTAAATCCCATTACTTTTAATTATATTAAAATAAATAAATTAAGATATATAAATAATATTTATATTAACTTTAATTTTATTATATTTTTTATAAATTTTAAAAAATAATTTTGCTTTTAGGGTATAATTATTTTTTATTATTTTTAAATTAAATTATTTAATTTTTAATTTAAAAATATAGCCAATATCTCCAAATATAATTATTTTTTTGTTTAATTAAAAAATAAACTTATACTTTTTTTTTAATATTATTTTGCCTAAACCCTAAATAGTAATTTTATATTTTAATAATTTGTTTTTTACTTTTAATAATTTTAAATTTAATTTAATCTTTATTTACAATTATATCAATACTATAAAAACTTTTATTATTTTCAAAAAACTTATATAGGCAATATTAAAGAAAAAACAATTTTTTAAATTGTTTTTTTTGCATGTTTTTTTTTATATACTTTTAAAAGAAGGGAAAAAAGGATAGAAGGAAAGCTTAACAAGAATGCAAATAGGACTAATTTGCAATGCAAATATTACAAAAAACTTTATTATATTAAGAATAAATATATAATCAAATATTTTTATTTTAAAAAAGCTTTGTGAAACCGTATAAATAAGAAAAAAAAAGATTACAAAATTTAGATGGCCAAAAATAAAAAAAACAATAATCAAATATTCTAAAAAAAATTTTAATAATATAATATAATGGTAATATGCAGCGTGGCTTAAAAAACTTTTTAATTTATATTTAATATTAAAATAAATATTAATTAGTAATTAAATCTTTGGAATTTTATTTAATTAATATATATTTATAATGGTTTTTTTTCTAAACTTAAATTAGCAACAAATTTTTAAGCTTGCCGCCGGCTTAAAAAAATTAAGAAGATTTTATATAAATATAAATTTATAATTATAATATTTTAGACTTTATTATTAACCATTATTATTTTTATAATTATTGTTTTTATTGTTTTTATTGGTTTTTTTTAAATATTTTAATATTTTTTATTTTAAATTATTGGCTATTTTTTTTATATTATAAATTTATAGCCTTTAATTTTTGTTTTATATATTATGCTATTTTTAACTTTATTTATTTTTATAAATATTAATATATTAAAAATTTTATTTATTTTCAAAAATATATAATATATATTTATATTTTAGACCCAAAATTCTCTAACTATTTCTTTTATATTAAATAACGGCTATATTTTGTATATATTTTATTACTAGAAGTTCTTTTAATTTATTTAATTTATTTAATTTTTAGATTTTAAAAATATATACATTATTATAGGCATTGGAGATATTTTTTTTAAACTTTATGAAAAAAGAATAGTTTTTTTTTATAAAATATCAAAATAGAAAAATTATATAGTTTTATATTTATAATATTATTTATTGTTTTAACTTAAGTATTAATTTATTGTTTTACTTTATATTTATTTAAAACAGTATAAATATTTTATTTTATAATAATGGAGCTATATTATTTATATAATCTTTTAATCCTATAGTTTTTACTATTTTAATTTACAAAGAATTCTTTTACTTGGATTTTGATTTTATTAAGCTTAAAAACTTTATTAATTAATTAAACTATGACTATCAATTATATAATTTTTAGTAATACTATTGTATTTATATAATAAAGTTTCAAAGAAAATTCTAAGGTTTATAACTAAAATAAAAAGTTGCATAATATTGCATTATGGCTGCTTTTGCTATAAAATAAATTAATACAATATAGCACAAATGATTCAGCTATTTTAAAAAAAAAAAAATCTTAAAAAAATCTAAACTATAATCGAAAATTTAAAATTTAAATTTTTGCTAATTCTTTATATTTGCGAAGCTTATTTAAAAGGCCGGATAATTTACATTTTTTATAAAGTATATATTGCCCTTAAATATTACTTAAATAAATAAATTTATATAAATATAATTGATTTTTTATATTTTGCTAAAAATAGGTCTAAATATTTTATTTATTTTTATTGTAATAAAACTAAGGAAATAAAATACTATATAATAAAGTATAAATATAAATCTATGGCCAAATTCAAACTTTTCTAGGCTTTAAGGAAGAAATATATTATACGCCTAAAAATAAACAATATAAAAGAATTTATTTCAAAAAACTTTTAATGATATTTGGCCAAATTAAAAATTAAATTCAAACCTTTAGTTTTTTATAATTTTTAAATAAACGGCGCAGCCAAATAAATTAGAAAAATACTTTAGAATATTATTGAAATACTATTTAAAAACTTTGATTTTTAATATAAATAATGGCCGGAATTACTTTAGATTATGGTTTATTTCTATATATATTATTTATATAACGCTATTAACAGTATTTTCTATAAAACAATAAATCTTTGCAAATCTTTTATTAATTATCTAAAGATCATTAGCTTTTGCGTATGGTTTATTACTGGAAAATTAAATTAAAAAAAACCCAAAAGTAATTAAATTATTAAAAAACAATTTATAAAATATAATAAAAATTATATTTACTATATTTTCAGAAATAATAATTATATTTATAAATTAAATAGTATTTATATTATAGAAAAACGTTTTACTATGGTTAAAAAGAAATTATTTAATTATAATTCTATAAAATATTTAAATATTATTTCTAATATAATTAATTTAAAATCAATACCTAAGCCTACCTTTAAACACTTTACGCCGATTACACCAAATAACCTTATATTAAAATATATAATAATTTTTAATAATAATAATAATAAAGTTATTAAATTTATTTAGATTTTTAAATTGCTGTTGACTGTAAATCAAAAATCAAAAATCCCTGAAATTCTAAGATTTTGGACTTTTTCGCCTAGCTTAGAAATGTTTAAATATTTTTTTTCTTTTTTTTCTTCTAAAGCTTTAAGTGATAATTTTGGCAATATATTTAATACACATTTTGAACTTATTTACTTTAATTTAGATTCTTTTGATTCCATTATTTTAATAGGTTTCTTTGCTTAGTAAGATATTTGCTTTTTAAACAAAAATAACCAGGCCCTAAACAGCCTCCTGGCCTTCGCCGCTAAAGCTACTTTTGCTAAAGTTAATACTATCGATCCCTATAAGCTTTGCAATTTTCAATAAGCTATAAATAACGACGATTTTAATAAATGATTTGCCGCCATAAAAAAAAATATAATTTACTTTAAGAAAATTAAATTTGGTCTTTAGTCGATCATCCAATAAATTAATAAGTTTTATTTGGAAAATAAATATATAAATATAAACAAGGCCTTTATAAAGAAATTATCCGATATAAAGCCCGTTGGATAATATAAAAAAATTAATAAAAAAAAAGGATTAATTTTATAGAAATATTTGCTATTATAGTTAAATTAATAAATTATAAATTAATTTTTATTATTTTAATTACTTTAAATTAAGAAATAAACTAAATAAATATTAAAATAGCATTTTTATACAGCAAAGTTAAAAAGTTTATTTATATAAAATAATTAATTAAATTAAAAAATAGCAATACTAAAATCTATAAATTAAATTAAATATTTTATAGCCTTAAATAAACTCCAAAAATCTAGTATTTTACTTTATTAATTTTTTTTAAAAATTTTGGCTTTAAGTTCCTAAATGCAAATACTAGTGTTTTTTTTTAAAAAAGTATTATTATTATAATTTATATTAATAATTTTATTATTATTAAATGTAATTGCACTAAAATTAATATTATTAAAAAAGCTTTTAATAATTGCTTTTAAATATTTAACCTTAGTTTAATTAATTACTATTTTAATATAATAGTTATTTGCAATTATTTTAACTGTATTTTTTGCTTTAAATAATAAATTTATATTAATAAAATATTAAAAAATTTCAAAATAAAAAACTATAAAAATATAAAAACCCTAATGGATTTAAAGGAATTAGATTTCGTTTTTATTTTAAAAGATTATTTAGTATTTAAATTAATAACAAAAGAATATTAGCGGTTAATCGGCTTTTTAATATATATTATATTTGGATTTTGCCCTAATATTATATTTACAATATTAATAATTAATTAGTTTACATTAAATCTAACTAATGAATATATGGCCATAACTAAAAAAAAATTTTAATACCTTTGCAAAACAATAGATTATAAATTAATCTATAAAGATAATTTAAAGGATTTAACTGGATATTCGAATACAAATTAGGCTAAATGCAAAAATATATATTATTCTATAGGTAGTTATATTTTTAATATTAGTAGCAGCGCTATAAACTAGTTTTCTAAATAATAACAAATAGTTTTTTTTTTTTTTTGTAAATTGGAATTTAAAGCGGAAATATAGACTATAAAAGAAATTATTTAGTTAAAAAGATTTCTGGCCTAGATTCTATAATAAAACTAAGTTACTATAGTTATTTACTGCGATAATTAGGGAGTAATAGCCCTAGCCAAAAAAAATTATTTTTATATAAAAACCAAATATATTACTAAAAATAATAAATATATCCAAAAAATAATAGTAAATAAAAATATTATTTTAAAATATATTTCTATAAAAAAATAAATTGCTAATAGATTAATTAAACTATTTTTAAAAAATATATTTAAGTATTTTTATGTTTTAATTGGTATTTGTAAAGTGCTTTAAATGCCTAATATATAACTAACTTCAATATTTATAACATTCGATTCACTGTAAAAATCGGGTGTAACCCAAATTAATTTTATATAATCTTCGAAGTTTTCTATATGTTTTTTTATATCCAAAGAATATATTCTTTAAATTTAGGTGGCTTTTATTATAAAATATATGAAATATTATTCAAAATAGTTTAGTGGATTGTGGTTTGTTTTGTTACCGAGATTGTATAGCTTATGTACTATACTAGTAAAAAGTTTTATATATATGTACTTTTTTTGACTTTGCTTTTTTTTCTTTTTTAATAAAAAACCTCCAAGTTTTACGAAAATGGCACTACCGATTTGCTTTTAAATCTATTATAATTATATTTTTTTAATTAAGGCAAAATATAAAGCAATCGACCCTTGCTATTTTATACTTTCTAATATTAAAGAATTATATAGGAAATTGCTTTTTAAAGATATTTATATTTATATTTATTTTTTCCGCTATTTTTATAAGTTTTTCTATAATATTAATGATAAAAACGAGATTTTGTTATTTTACTAAAAATACAACGAATTTCTTTGGTTTTTTATTTATTATTTTATTGGTTTTGCAAATAGCAATAAATAAACAAATTAAAGAAATAACTTTTTTAAAGAATTTATGCTTTTTTTTTGATTTTTCAACGAATTTTTGGTTTATAAGGTCAATTAATATAATTCAAAAAAAACTATAATACTTAGGAATTTAAAAAATAGGAATATTGCTTATATTAGTCTTTTTTGTATAAAATCAAATAATTAGATTTATTAATGGTATACAAATTAACATTATTAAATTATGATTTTTGCAAAGACTAAAAAAGGTTTTAAATTATAAATATATAATCCAAATATTTCTTTAGAATATTTAAATATTAAAAAAATAAATTAATAAAATTTTATATATAGTATATAATATTACTAAATTTAATATTACCAATAAAAACGCAAAATCAAATTTAATAAAATCTGGATTTCTGGCGACTAAAAAAAAAAAAATAATAACACTTACTTATAATATTATATAAAAAAATTTTAAAAATTTTAAAAATTTTAATATTTAAATAAACTAATTATAGGCATTTGAAATCTTTTACGGAATGGAATTTGTTCTTTTGATTTTTTCTAAAGTTAATAAAGTATTTTGGAACTTTTTTCGGTTTAATTATAAAATACCAAACGATTATAACTTTTTTAATATATAAAACTTTTTAAATTTTCGCTAGTTTTTTAAAGTAATATTTTCCGAAGTCAGTTCGTTAAATCGCCAAAGTTAACTAAAAGAATTTCAAATAATAGAAAAAATATTAGTTTATATTATTAATATTAATATAAAATCTAATTTTGATTTTTAATTGTTTTTAGAAAATAATAATAACTTTTTTGAAGTTTAATTGGGAAAATTGGTATTTTAGGGAAAATCCTTGGCTTTATTACCTTTTGGGTTTAAAATACCGGATTTATTAGATTTATTTTTAAGCTTGCCGGCTATTTTGGGCCCTTCGGCCTTTATATTAGAAAAAAAAATATTAAAAAGCAAAACTTTAGTATTTTCTTTTCCAAAAACACCTAGGTCTTTTAAATAAAAAAAAAATAATAAATAAAAAAATAAAAAAACTAAATTATTAGGCTGGTTTTAAAAATAATTAAACTAATAAATTTTATTTTAATAAAAGCTTTTATTTAAATAATAAATATAAGAATTTTGGTTAGATATTATAAAATAAGGAGTTAAATGCCTATAGAAATTCTTATTTGTATATATTCACTATTCTATTAATTTTAAATAAAAGTATTAAAAGTGGTTATATTATATAATTATATTATATAACTATATATAAGCTTATAATATATATAAGAAGGGCTTTGCCCTTCTTTAGATAACATCGAACTTAATTCTTTTTACTTTTAACTTATTGTGCACGGTGTACCGCTCAACAAAATTTAAAGTAATTATAATAAAGGGCCAATTAAAAAAAATAAGTATAAATACCTATGTTCTAATAATAATTAAAGTATTATTAGGTTTAAAAATAGATTTTTATTTATTATATTAATTAAATATTATTTCCAAAGAATTTTTATTTTAAATAAATTATTTAATAGAAATTTTTTTTTTTATATTTTTAAATGTTAGTTTTATTATAGAATAATTATTATTAAATTTTTTTTTATTATATTAGCAAATAATATAAAATCTAATAATTGCAATAAAAATTATAATTATATTTAAAATATAATATTTTAATATTAAAAAACCTATATTATAAATAGCTAATAAATTTATTATATTTAGCCGAATTTAAGTTTATAACTTAGTAATGCCATTTAATCAAATATTATTATTAAATTATTTTACTAATTTAATTATTTGTTTTAATTTCAATTAAAGTAATAATAATATAAAACTAAATTTAAATAATACATTAAATATATTTTTTTTAAATAATAAAATATTATTATTATTATTATCAAATATTGTACTTCTATTTATATTAGTAAAAGAATAAACCTGTTTAGGCTAAGTTTATTTTTAAAGAGAATACCTAAAATAAAAATGCTAGACGTATAAAAACAATTTAATGTAATTTAAATATTTCGAATTAACCAAAATCCCCAATATTATTAATTATAACCTAAATTTCCATATAGCTTTTAAAATATTAATATTTTATAATAAAAAAAGCAAAATAAATAAACTAATATTAATACTTAGTAAATAAATTCCTAAAATATCAAATATCAAAATTTTATAATATAATATATATTATTTAATAATAAAGTTATTATAAACTATAATATTATTATTATTTAAAAACTATAGTTTAATAATATAAATTTTAATTATTTAATATTATATATTTTAAAATATATAATTTATTTTATATTAATTATAATTAATTTTAATTTAGAAATTAGGACCCAAACAGTAATTTATATTTATAATATTTATAGTATCGGCAATTAAAAAACATAAATTTACATAATTAATACTATTATTATTTATATAAATATTTATAAAATAAAAATAAAAATTATTAATATTTATGAATTTTATAATTATAATATAATTATATTTATTTATTTAATAGTAGCTTAATAAACAAATAATAATAGTTTTATTAAATGATTTTATAATATTAATGATATAATTTATTTTTATTATATAATTATAAAAACGGTTTTTAATTATTTAAAAAACTATAATATAAGTTTTGCTATTAGGATTTTTATTAAAAATTTTAATGTTTATTATTTTTATTAAAATGTAATTATATAGCAAAATATCAGAGAAATATATATTGCAAATATTATAAATTACTATAAATTAAAGTAATTATTATTATTGGGTACCAAAACAAAATACGGGAACCAACGCCAATAAAATATTATTATAAATTTAATATAAATTAATATTTTATATAATGAATTATTTAAAAAAATAAATAATTAAATTATTATTTAATAATAACTTTATTCTTTTTTCTAACCGCCTATAAAAAAAACAACTAAAATAAAAATCAAAAAAAACTTAAACTAAAATAAACTATAAATTTTTAATAGGTATATTATAAAATAAAATCCGTGGTTTACAAAAGGAAATTGGTTACTTTAGATAAAAAATAAGAATGTTGGAATATGCCAATTCTATATAAATTATTTTATTTTTCTTAAATAAAATAGCTGTAACTTTTATTTAAATAATTAAAACGGCTATTAATAAATTTATTTTAATGGCTTGTATTATTTCTAGATTTGTTTTTATTTTTATTAAAAAATTAAAAATTCTTTAGTAAAATATTTGCCGGATTAAAAGAAAAATAACATGCTTTTGCATTAAAGCCATTAGCTAATAATATAAAAAATCCAAATTAAAACTTAAAAAAATTATTAAAAACTTTAAGTAAAAACAATAGCGGAATTAATTAAATAGTATTAAAAATAATTTTAATAAAATATAAAAAATAATAAATTTTATATAAAAACAAAGCCAATATAAAAAAATTTATATTTTAAATATTTGGCTATTAATTTAAAAAATATTAAAAACTTCTATTAAAAAAAATACTAATATTTGCTAATTTTCAAATATTTAAAAATCTAAAAATTTAAAATTATTAAAGTTATAAAAAATTTTAAAAATCTAAAAAATTTTAAACCAAATAAAATTCCAAATAAAATTCCAAAACTTATTTTATTTATAATAATACTAATTTTTTATTTTTTATATAATATTTATTTAAATATTAAATATTATTTTTAATATTTTAGAAAATTAATAATAATAGTATTATTTAAGCTAAACAAAAAAAATTATTTATTATTTGTTTTATATTAATTAATAGTTTTATTAAATATCTTAGGAAAAATCTTTAAAATTATATTTATAGTTAGAATTAGTTTTATAATAAAAATATATTAATTTTTATTAATATATTATTTAAATAATTGCAATGGAATCAAATGCAAAATTAGATTTTATATTTTTATAGCAAAAATTCAAAAAATATAAGCAAAAAAATTATATGTAATATTTTTTTTTGGATATTTTAAAAATATATAATAATATATTTTATTTTTGGTTTATTTATAACTTTAAATTAAAGAAATTAAAAAGCAAATAAATAAATTAAATAATAAGTTTTTTATTTAATAAATAAATATTACTAAAATTATTTAAATATATTATAAAAAAACTTTTGGTTCATATTAGTATTCTGTAAAAATCCCTAATTAACTTTATTTTTTATTTATTTTATAATATAAATTTATTAAAAATAAAAATAAATAAAAATAAAAATAAATTTATTAAATTAAAATAAATTAATAATTTAAATATATTAGTTATTATATTAAACTTAAAAATTATAATTGTTATTTTTAGGGAAGCCCTAATATAAAATAATATATAAATTAAAATTTATAAATTAAAATTTATACCGAATAAATTTTATTTTATATATTTCTAACTCCCAAAAACATAGAATAATAATAAAAAAACTCACTATTACTAATAATAAACTAAATTATTTTTAATATTTTTTTTAATTTAATAAAATTATGTAAACTTTTAAAAATTATAATTAATAACTGTTTAAATTTCTAAATTTATATTAAAAAAAAATCAAAGCAATTACTAAAAATATATTAACTTTTTATAAATTAAAAATAAATATATAAAAAATAAATATTTTAAATATTAAATAAATATATTAAGCTATAATTTTATTTAAATTATAATTTTATTTATTAATATAATATTTATTATAAATATTAAATTTTTTTACAAATAAATTTACAAATATTTAAAAAAAAACAAAAATAATATTAAAAACTTTTACAAAACTTTTATTACTACCTTAAATATTAAATTAACACTAATTCCAATCCCGCTTAAACTTATATAAAAAACACAAAAAACATTAATTTAAATAAATTTTATTTTATAAAACCAAATAATTATTAAAAACATTCTTTTTATAAATAATAAATCTAAACCAAAAACTTTTATATAATATAAAAAACTTTTTAAAATAATTTTTAAAATTAAATTTACAAATATAAAAATTAAAAAAAATTTATTATATTTTTTTAAATTAAAATATTAACTATTATTATTAATATTACAAATATTACTAAAAAAAACTATTTTAATTTATAATAAATTTTTTAATAAAACCAGTATATATATATATATTAATAAATTAAAAATAAATAATTAAGTATATTTTATAGTATATTTTTAAAAAACAAAAAAAATATAAAACATTTATATAAAAATTATAAAAATTAAAATTATTTATATAAAAAAAACTTATAGCCTATTAATAACTTTAAAAATAATTATTAGTAAAAAACTCCAATTAAAAAAGCCTATATTTTTATAAATAATTAAAATATAATAAAATTAATAATAAATCTAAAAACAAAAAATATTTAATAAATTTGGATTTATATTTATAAATTTTTTTTTTTTTTTTAATTGAAATATATTAGATTTTAATATATATTAATATATTAAACAATAAAATTATAAATAATACAGCTAAGCAAACAATAAAATAAAAATTAAATAACTTTAAAAACTTAATAGTTTTATTTTGTTAATTCCCTATAGTATAATTAGCTTTAATTAGAAATTAAATTAACTAATAAATCAATTGAAAATAAGCGAATTAATAAAAGAACAGCTTATATAACAAAGTATTTTATTATATTTAAGAATTTCCTATTTTTAGAATTTACTTTAAATATAAAAAATATAAAAAATAATAAATATCTATTATTTTTTAAATATATATTAATAAAATCAACTTTTAATAAATTTTATACAAATGCAAAAAACTCCAGAAAAAAATTAATTTTTTTTATAATAAATATATATATAATTTTAGTGCTTATAATTTTTAAAATACCTATTATATTTTATTTATTGATTTTACTTTTATTGATTTTAAATAAAAATTTAAAATTTAAATAAAAATTAGTATTATTAATTTAATAGAAATTTTAAATAAACTAATTTATATATTAGCGGCTATTATTTTTATAATATAATAATATTAATTTATTTGAAAAAAACCAAAAAAAACCAATAATAAAAATTAATAATAAAGGATTTAAGGTTTTTTATGGCAAATACACAAATAAACCCAATTAAAAGCCTTATATTAAAAAATATAAATAATAAAATATATAAATAAATATAATATTTATAATTTATTCGGCTAAATCCAAATAATTAATTTTAATTAATGTAGCAAATGCCTATTTTAGTAATTTTAATTAAATAGCAAAAAGCAAAAAAAATAAGATTTTTTAATTTTTTTTATATAATATAAAGTAAAATATAAAACCCTATTTTTCGGCCTTTAAAAAAAAACTAAAATATAATAATATATTTTTTTTTAAATATTAAATTAAGAGTATTTAAAAAGAATAATAATATATTAATTTAAATAGTTTTTATTACTAAGCAATAATAAATATAAATAAATATAGTTTGCCATGTTTTTTAGGTGAGATTATTCCCCGGGGGAGGCTTATATAAAGGGGTTTAGAACTTGGGGATATTAGCAATAGGCCTAAAATAAAAATAATAAAAAATAAAATTTGCAGGCATTTGGCATACAAATAGTAATATTATAAAGGAACTTATAATATATATAAAATACCTATATGGGCCTTTAAGGCCTGGATCGGAGTATAAATACCACCACCACCACCAGTATACTATATACTTAAAACCGGCCAATTAGTAGTTTATTTGGTCTATAAAAGCTCCTGGCAAATAGGCTAATTATGCTAAAAGTTATTAATTAGAGAAGGTGGGCGAAGCCCACCTTTTTATAAATGGGGCCCTATAGGCCCTAACTAATAGCATTTTTTTTTTAAAAATAAAACATTATTTAATATATAAAATTTAAAATTTAAAAACTTTAAATTTAAAATTTAAAATATTAATATTTTTTAATTAAATTTTAAGAATTGCAAATAACTTTAAATATAAAATTTATAATATATATTTAAATTTTAAATTAATATTATAATTTTACTAAAGCTTAATATTAATTTTAAAATTATAAAAAACTTGGAATTTTTAAATATTTTTAATAATATTTTTAAAATATTAAAATAAATTTTTTTAAAAAGTTTTTATAAATTTATTAGGACAAAAGAAAAAAAGACTAAAACTTTAGTAAAATCTAAAATAACCGCAAAATCACTTATAAATATAATTTTTTTTCTATATAATATTTAAAATTAAATTAATTAAAATCATTTTTATTTAAAATTAAAATTATGGCTAAATTAGTAGTAATAATATAATTATTTAATATTTTAGGAATTAATAAAATTAATAATTTTGGTTTAATATAATATTACGGCGGGATTTTAGCAAAATTTATAATAATAGTAATAATAATATATAGTTATAACATGTGCCGTGACGCGGGGGTAACGGCAAGCCCAGCACAGGGTTTATTTATTTATTATTATTATTATTAAAATAAAAAACGCTCCGCTGGCCCTTCGGGGGCCACTGCGTGGGGCTTATAAAGGGTTTTTATAAAAATAATAAAAACTAAATTATATAAAAACTAAATTATATAAAAACTAAATTATATAAAAACTAAATTATATAAAAACTAAATTATATAAAAACTAA
>QYSG01013613.1:0-15809 GCA_003988875.1 Lachnum nothofagi
AAAAAAAAAAAAAAAAAAAAAAAAAAACTAAAATATATTATTTATAAAATTTTATTAAAAAATTATAATTTATTTAATAAAAAAATACTATAGAAATTAATATTTTTAAAAGTTGGTATTTTTGGGAGTTAATATTTGTAGGTATTATTACTAATGCCAAAATAAAAAAAAATCCCTAAAAAAAAAAAATTTAATAAGGATTTGCTTTTAAGCTAAAAAATAGAAATTTAGCTTTAATTAGCTACAAAGGACAAAATTTATTTATAATTCCTTAAAACCAAAGTGCCAATAATGTTTTTATATTTTTATAATTATTATTATATGGATTTCTATTAATTTATGATTATTATATTTAAAAACCGCTATTAATAATATATTTAATTTTTTAATTTTATATATTATACTTTAAAGTTCGAAAAATAAAAAAGAAATAATTGTTGAAAAACTAATGTTATATAATAAAAAGCCATGATCCTTTATAAAAACTATTGATAATATAAATTTAAATAAATATACAACTAATAACAAATAATAACTTATAATATGCTTAAACCCTTAAACTTAAACCTTTAATTAAAATAATTAATATATTAAAGCCAATATAATTAAATTTATAAAATAATATATAAATTTAAAAATAAAAAAACTATAAACAATTTTTAAAATAAAAATAATCTATAAATTATATAAGAAATTCATTAAAAAAATAATATAATAATATTATATATATTTAAGCAAATTAAATAGTAAATATAATTTATTATTTTTATTAAATTTTAAGTTTTATTTTTAAAGTTAGATTAATTTATTAATAGTAATATTAAGGCATTTATTAAAATGAATTTTATTTATAAAGAAACTTTGAGTTTTTTATTAAAATTATAAATAATATTAATAACTCCAAAAGAATAATAGCGAAATTAAAGAAAAAAAGTTTAAAAAAAGAAATAATAAATTCATTTAATAAATAATAATTTCCAAAAACGATTTTAATTTATCAATAGCAACAATAATAAAAACTTAGAATATAATTTCTTTCTGGTAGAAATGAAATTTATAATAAATTAAAATACTAAAGGAAATTTAAAAATAAAATAAAAAAATTAATAGAAATTATAAAATAATAAACTTTATTATCAGTAAAAAAAATATAAAATAAATAAATAACAATAATATTAAAGCCGATTTAAATATTATAAAAGTTATTTTTAATAATTTAAAAAAAAAAAAAAAATAAAAAGCTTTATATAAGCAAAAAAAAAAGTTTTTAAAAATATTATAAAAAAATAATAATATTATTAAAATTAAAAATAAAAAAATTATAAAATAACTAAAAATAATCCTTATAAAAACTAGCATTTATATATAAGTACTATTAATATTAAAAGCAAATAATATTAATTTTACAAAAATAATGGATTTAAAGCTATTTTAAAGCAATTCTAAGCTTTTAAATAAAATTGTATTTAAAAACGAATACTTAATCTAAAAAAGGGATAAATATAATAAATTAATTTAATTTATATATAACTAAAATATATAATTACCCCGGTTTTATATAAATTATAAATAATTTTATTTTTTTAATAATATAAATAAAATTATATTTAATATTTAGTTTTTTAATTAAGTTTTAAATAATGCTACCTATATATTAGATTCTATTAGGGGATTACCTTTTCTTTTGGCTTTGCACAATATATTTAATCAATATTATATACTTTATATTTTATAATTAAAAACTTTATATAAATAAAAAATCAAATTTTTTTTTATTTTTTTTTATATTAAAAATGAATTCTTTATATATACGAATTAAATAACTACAAATTTTATTTTATAAGCTTTAAATAAAAGCTTTAATAATACTAAAAGTCTAGGATTTAAAATTAATAATTTGCTTAATATTAATTTAAAAGTTTATTTTTAGGGCATTTCTAAAGTTAAAATATAAATTAAGTTTAGTGGTTTTACTAATATTTTAAATATTAGGCTTAAAAACTACCAAATAGTTTAAATTATTAATATTAATTAATTTAAAAATATAAATAATTTTACTAAAAATATTAAACTTTATAATATTAAATTCGCGGTTTTTCTTAATTTGGATTATATAAAAAACTAGGTAGATATACATATCCATAACTTTATAATAACTATAAATAAATTATATAATAACAAAAAAGCAACTATCGGAATCCTTAAAACTTCCAATATTAAAAAACATTATTTTATTATTAACGATAAGGTTTTTATTATATATTTTTTACTAAATGCTTAAAGTTATAAAATTATGTTTAAATCTTTGTTTTATTTTTGTAAATATACCAGAGAAAATTTAACCATTATTAATATAAAAATAAATATTAATAGTAATAAGCTATTAAAAAAATTTATTAATAATAGTAATTATAGTTTTAATAGTTTAAATAAACGGCTTATAATATTATTTATATTAATTAAAAAGATTATATTAAATAATAATATTTTTTATATTATTAATAATAAAATAAATAATTTAAAGGTATTGTTTATTTTTATTAAATTTATATATATACTTAATAATTTAAAGAATATTGGAATAGTTTAGCTTAATTTTAATTTAAGCGCTGTTATTATTAATATTAAATATATAAATATTCTAAAATTTATTATTTTAATTGAAATTTAAAAGATTATTTATAATTATAATAAATTTAATAATTAAATTTTTGTTAATAAAAGTCTAATTTATAGTAAAAAAGTAGTTCTTAGCAAATATTATAATAAAAAAACAAATAAATAAAGGCTATTATTTATATTTAATAAAAATAATTTTAGTATAGATTTTATTATTAAACTAATAAATTAGTAATATTATAAAACATTATAAGGCCTAAAAAAGTAGCTTAAGACCTTTGCGAATAACTTTACTGGTTTATTAGTTAAATTTTTTTTTTTTTGGAGAAAAGTATATTAACTATTTATAAAGTTTATTATATAAAAAAAAATTCAAATAAAACTTTTTTATAAGAAAATCATTAAAGCATAAATTAATAATATAAAAATAGACTTTGCGGTTGAAAGCTTATTCTTTAAATATGGTAAAAACAATAACTAAATTTAAAGAATAAAACAATAATATTAGAATATAAAAGTAATATATAAAAACAATGTAAAACTTTAAAACATTGGCAAAAATAGTTTTTATAACAAAATTAATATTATAATATTAAAATATAAAAAAAAAGTTTTTTAGGATACAAAATTATTATAATTATTAAATTAAGTTTAAATATATTGCTATAATTAAATAATACCGATTCTAAAGCGATCAAATAACTAAACTTTAAATAAACCAAATTAAATTAAAAAATTAAAAAATTAAAAAAACAAATAATAAATAATAATAATTAAAAATTAAGTTTTTAAATGTAAAAAAATGGGATTTAATAAGTTATTTTTTAGAAAACTATTAATAAAACTATAGGTTGCGTTTATTAAAATTAAAAATAATTATATATATATATTTAATAATAAATAAATATAGTGAATTTAATAAAAAAAACAAAATTACCAAATAAAATAAAGGGATAGCTATAAATAATAATAATGGCGATTATTTTAAAGGCAATAAACTAAATTATAGGAAATATTAAAGTTTTTTAATATTATACTTAAAATATAAATTATTTTTATATTTTTATTTAAAAAAATTTAAAGATTATTTTTAAATTATATAAAATATTAAAAAATTAAAATAATAGTTATTAAAGCAATTTGTATAAATTATAACTAATTAATTAATATTTAAAATTGCTAAATTTACCTTTGCCAAAATATTATTAATTAAAAAATATTTAATATTAAATTAATTAGTTTTTGGAAAATAAACTTTTAAATTATTAATATAATATTTTTTTGTTTTTTTATTTCTATAGAAATTAGTAATATAAAATAAGCTTTTAAATATTTTTTCTATAGCAAATCTAAATTTAAATTATTATAATTTAAACTTTTGCTTTTTTGCTTTATTTAGCTAATAATAGCATATAAAAACAAAATTTCTAATCTTTGGCTTTATCTACTATAATTTAAGTACTTGCTTATGCTTTATATAAGCATTTGCAATAATAGCTGTTATATTATTTTATAGTTTTTTTCGCTTTATTTATAAAAAGGACCAATATACGCCAAATATAACAATTAATGCTTCATAATATAATTGTAATTTAATAGTTTTTTTTGATTTTAGATTTTTGTTTTTTATTAAGCTTAAAAGATTTTAGCTAAATAAAAAAATATTCAAATATAATATTAATAAAAGTAAAGCTATAGATACATATAAATCTAGTATTAATTACTAGTTGAATTTTGCTATAAGCTAAAAGCCAAAATAAGACTAATTAAAGTTTTTTTTTAATAATCTATTTGTATAATTATAAATTAATAAACTAAATATTACATTTAATAAAACCAATGGATTCAAAATAGGAAATAAAAATATAATTAATATTAATTTTATAAAACATAAATAAAATATTAATTTTAATTACTATAAAATATAATCTATTATTAAAATATATATTACTAAAATAGCCGAAAATTAAAAAAATATAATTTATTTAGAAATTAAGGACCGCGGCAAAGTTAACTATAATATATACTTTTATAAATATAAGTTTAAAAAAGTAATTAATTACTAATAGAATATATTTTTTATTATTTGGATTTGCTGGATTAATAAAGTTTAGAAAATTTATATTTATTATATTTTATAATTGGAATTTAAGTATATATTTTACTTTAAAATTTTTTCGGCGTAGACCCATATATTAATAAATATTATATAATAAATATTATTTTTTTATATTTTGTTAATATAATAGCTAATAAAATTAACCGACAAACTTATATAAAATAAGGGTTAAGGCAAAATAACTATAAATATTATAAGTTTATTTAAAAATTAAAAATATTTTATTATTAAAAATATATTTCGCCGGTCTAACTAGTTTTATTTTTTTAATATAAATAAAATAACTTCCGGTAATTTTATACCTAAAAAATTATCTAATAATATATTTGCATTTTGAATATTTAAGGTATTTGATTTTAAAATATTTTTTATTAAAATATATAATAATTAATTTATATATAAAATAAAATAAAAAATAAAATAACAATATAAATTTAATTGGTTTTTCGCTAGAAAGTTCACGCTTAAAAAATATTATAAAAGCTATTTTTTTTGAATTAAATTTTATTAATTTATTATAATAGTTAAAAAATCAAAATAAACTATTAGCTATTTATATTAAATTTATTTTTTTAGGCTAATAATAAATTTCTATATTATATTTAATAAAATAATTAAATTAGTATATAACTTTTTTATAAAAATTAATATTATTCTATAAAATTATAATAAAGATTTTATAATTAATATAAATTTTAGTAAAATAAAAACTTTTTATAATTAGTTATTTTATTTCGGCTAAGCACCAAATTATAGCTAATATTTCTTATTTAATAGTAATATATTTAGTTTTTATATTTAAAAAATAATAATAAAAAATATTATAATATAAATTTACTTTTTATAGGATCCTATAGCTTTAATATTAAAAAAGGTATTAACTAATTAAAAAAAAACCTTGCCTATTTCTATAAAACTTACGTTAATATAGAGATAATATTACTTAGCCGGGTTACTTTTAGTTATAGTATTATTAATAATATAGTTTTATATATAGTAAAATAATTGTTTTTAATTTTTTTTCCAAATAAAGTTATTGGTGTTAATTAGTTTTTTTTGCATTAACTTCCATTTTAAAAATAATATAATAAAAGTTTTTTATTAATAAAATATTTGAAAAATTTTAAAATACTTTAATTGGCCGGAAATAAATATATATAAAAAAAATATAAAATAAAAAAAATCTTTTATTTTTTAATGGTTTTTAGGTTCCTTTTATAATATTATTTAATTACAATATTTAAAAAAAAATTATAAACTTTTAAATATAGCGGAAAATCCTATTATATTAAAAATACTAAAAAAAAAATTGCTTTTTTTTAGGCTAAAGCTTAATGATACAAAAGCTATTTGCAGAAAATATTTTTTATATAAAAAAATATATATATTAAAATAATTATTTATAAAAAAAACAAAGGCTATATTCTTATAATTATTAATTAAAATAAAAAAAGTAAATTAAGCATTTGATTTAGGAATAAAATCAAATGCTAAATTAATAAACTAATTATATATATAAAATATTTTTTTAAAACTTTAATCTATTCTGTAAAATAGTTATTAATTATTAAAAACAATGATTATTATTTTATATTTATTATTTGGTTTAATTAATATAACTTAATAGCTATTGGTAATATTATATAAAAAGAATATTTTAAATTAAAATTTAATTAAAATATTTAATATCTTTTTTAAATTATATATAAAATAAATAAATTTAATAATAAAAAAATTAATAAATATAAAATTATATATTATTTTTAGTTTAGTGGATTTTTTTTTTAAAAGAAAATTTTATAATAACTTTTTAAAAACTTAAATTTTGGAATATAATATCAACCTTGGTTATTTAAAGAAAAATAATAGCGGTAAAGTTTTTTTTTTAGCGTATATATTATTTAGATTTGTATAATATAAAAATAGCATTTAGAATAAAATTAATAAAATAATAAATTAGGTTTATAAAACAGACATTATATATATAAAAAATAAAATAATTTTTTTAGATATAGAAAAATCGAGTAACTTAAGTTTGCTTTTCTGGGGTATTAACTAAATCACTAAACTAAATAAAGTTAAAATTAAACTATTACTTAATAATATTTAATAATATATTTATTAATAATTAAAAAATAAATTTATAAATAATAAAAAAATGAATTTCCGAGTTTTATTTAATGAAATAAAAAAGCATATAAAAATTAATAATAAATTTAGTTTTAAAATATTAATTTAAAATATAGTTTATAAATATAATTTCAATAATATATACTAAATTAATATAAATTTTAAAAATAGGGTTTTATTTAAATTTAAGCTATTTCTTATATTAATAAAATGCCTAATCCTTTATTAATATAAAACTTTTCCTTAAATAAAAATATATTTAAATATATTTGTAGTATTTTCCTAATTAAAAATATATTTAGATATATTTATAATAATAATTTTAGTTAGTAATCGCTTAATTTTATTTTTAAAATTTTTATTAATTTAATATTAATTATTATTATAAAAATCAAAGAATATATTTTTAATTTTACTTAAAACTACTTTAATTTTTAGTATTAATTAACTAATAATAATTAAAATATTTATAATATTGTCCGATTTGTTTTTAATATATAAAATACTTTAATAATAATTTTTAATAATATTTATATAAGCTAACCAATACCTAAAAAAAAAAAATCATAAATATTATTTATATTTATAATATAAGTTTTAAAAATAGTGCAAATACTTATAATTTTAATTTTAATTATAATATATTTAAAAATTTTAATTATTCGGTTATTTATAATTTTAATAAATTATTTTTTGGCAAAAAAATATTTTTTTAAATTTAGGCAATTAATAGTATTTAGGCTAATAAGCTTAATTATTATATTTCCATTAATTATTATTTTGGAAATAAGCTAATTATTTATATAGAAATTAATATAAAAACAAATTATAAAATTTATTTTATTTTTATTTAATTTTTTATTAAAGATTTAAGAAAATTATCTATAAGCAATTATAGCTATAATAAAATAAAATTAATATTTAGGCTTGCGACTAAAAACAATTACTTATAATAATTTAACTAGCTAAGCTTTAATTTAAGGAAATCGATTAAGTAATTAAGCAAAAAGTAATATAACTAATATCCCAGTAATAAAATCAATAATATTAAAATAAATAAATTAGGCTTCTTTTATAAATTTAATTAAAATTAAATTTTTTAGTTTAATTATTAGCGGATTATTTTTAGTTTATAATTAAAAAAGGTTATAAGCTAATATAAGTTAATTTAAAGCAGAAATCTTATCCATTTCCTAATCATTGATTTTAATTATTTAAAGAAATATATTTTAAATAAATAAAACACTTTTATTTTATTAGGTCTATAATTAAAAAAAAATTAAATTAAATTTCCGCTTTTTTCCTTTGCTTTTAAAATTATTTAATTTAAAAGTTATTTTAAATATTATTTAAAGATATTTTAATTAAAGTTAATAATTAATTTTTATAATTTAAGTTCTTATTTTTTGTTAATTATAACAAAATGCTGAATAATTAGCTAAAAAAACAAAATAAATTATAAATTATTTATAAAAAATCGCTAATAATATGGATTTAATATTATTTAGTAAATTATTACCTGGGTTTTTTAAAATACTAATTAAAATTATTAGATTTTCTTTAATAATTCTAGCGGAATATTTATATTAATATATAATCTAATAACTAATAAAAACTAAAAACTCAAAAGTAATTATATAAATAAAAATAAATATAGAAAATAAGGGAATAGGATTAGTTCGGCTAATCGTGCCGGGCGAAGCTTTATATACAATTTTAATATATATATAATTATTTTTATATTATATATTAAAAATATAAAATTCCAGGCAATTATTATTTATATAATTATATTAAATATAATTAAAATAAATAATATTTTAAAATTATATTATTTTAAAAATAATAAAAGAATTAAGGGTAAATAAACCCAAATAATAAAAAAATAAGGGTGCCACAACCATTAAAATAAAAGAAGTTTTTGCCTTATATTATAACTATATTACCTTAAAGACTTTTAATATTTCAAAATTAAACTTTACCTAAATCAAAATAGTAATAACATTAATCTTATTATTATTAGCATCTAAATCAAAAAAACTAAATTTCCTAATAAAATATATAACAACTATAAAAGCTTGTTTAATATTAGCAAAACTATAATTTACAATAAATTGTCCATTAGTATCTAGCTTTTGTGCCCGAGCTAAATAACTTTAGATATAGTATTATAAATTTATGTTAGTTAGTTTTCCTAATGTATATTTTGCTAATTTTAATTTATATTTTATTAAATAATAATTATTAAAAATAATAATTTATTTTAAATAGCAGATATTTATTTTATCTTTACTTTAGTAAAAGTTATATATTTTTTGCTATATTAGAAATTTAAATTTAAAATAATTTTATTTGCTATTATACTTAATTAAAAAAGCATTTTTTAATTTCTGCCAATTTCCTTAGATGTTTTTTTCTAAAGTTACATATTAAGATTTAGTTTTATTATTAAATCTTTAATGAAAAAATATTTGTAATACAAGGGTTCATATATTATTATTTATATAATTAAAAGCATTAAATTTAAAAGTTTTAATATATTCTTTAGCGTTTTCGCCGGGTTTTCCTTTAAAATTAAACTAATTAAAAATTATAATATATATAATAAACAATAAACTTACACCAATAATATTAAAGTTAAAAATTAAAAAATTTTTGGTATATATAAAATATTATAATATAAATAAAATATGCACTTTATATTAATAGAAAAATAAAAGTAAATATATATAAGGGTTAAAAGAAAATAATTATAAAATAAAATATATAAAAGTAAAAAGATTTATAATAGATTTTTTTTTAAATAAAAAATTATAATATAATAATTTAAAAATAAAAAAAACTAAATTAATTTTGTTTAAATATATAATTGCCGATTCTAAAATCTACTAATATTAAAAAAACGTTAATTGCTTTTTATTAAATATTATTTTTAAAATTTATATATTATTTTTTAATTTTATTTAAAAACTTTAGTTTATTTTAAATATTAAAAATATAAAAAAAAGTTATAAAATAAAGCCTAAATATTACTATAAATAAACTTAAATAAAAAAAACACTAAAATATTATACCTAATGCCTTATAAAAAATATTAATTATATAAATATATAATTAAAGTTAAATAATTGTATAATAAAATTGCTTTTGTTTGGAAATTATAAAAATTAATTATAAATATAAATATATTAAAGTAGGTAATTATCAAAGGCATTAAATTAATCTAAAAAGCCTAGCAAAAATAAAAATAAAATAAAAAGATATTTTATAGGAATTATATATTATAAACTTAACAAAGAAAAAAAAATTATAAAATAAAGCCTAGATATTGCTATAAATAAATTTAAATAAAAAAAATACCAAATACTATACTTAATGCCTTATAGAAATATTTAATAAAAACAAAATAAAAGCAAAATATAAATAAACTTATAAATACTTTTGCCTATAGGAAAAAACCACTAAAAAAAAAAAAAATTTATTTAATTAAAATAAAATTTAATTTTTAAAAATATAGGTGTTTAGTTTTTAGTAAAGGCAAAGTTAACTATTTACAATAAGTTCTAGCTTTATTACCTGATCTCGCTTGCACCTCCACAGTATTACGCCCTACTACGCGGTAAATAACATTAAAAATACAAGTACGGGCCGTAATACAAATAAAAAGCCATATTCACGGCCGTAAGTAATATAAAACCTTAAAATAATATTATATTATTAAGCAATATATTGTGCAAGGCCCAAAGAAGAGGTAAGCCTTTAATAGAATCTAGTATATAGGCAGCATTAATCAAAGTCCAAACAAAGGGCTAGGTGTTGGGTGTAATCTCGTTTATACTATTAAAGAAATAAAGCTATTCGTAATATATATATGCTTTAAGCCAGTCACGTGTTTGGTCCAAAGTCACATGCAGAGCGATTCACCCCGTTACAATATTAATATACGGGAATATAAAAGTAATCAAAGGCAGCCAAGAGGAGCCAGGGGGTTATTAGGAGGCTTACTAGGAGGTGACTTTTCTGGAAATTATAGAACTAGTCTTTAATATTATTGACAGTGACGTGTATAAGTTTTTTATTAGCTATAATACATATAAATTTTCAAATATGGCACTGGAAGTATTATCAATACCTTTAATACGCGCCACCATATTACGGACGTATACTAACTCCCTCACTGGGTACGCTAGGTACCGGTAGACTTATGAGCGGGATGATGACATGATCTCTCAAGTGGCCCATTCTCGAGTGATCCCTAGTACAACATCAAAGCTGGGATTGCGCAGAGATTAAATAAAATTTGAGGACCTTAACTATCCAACGTATCTTCAACAAACGGGGTTCGAAGCTTCAGCATGGAAATGATGGCCGCTGCTTCTCAATTTCGTGTGTATTCGACTTCCTTCCTACCACGTCATCTTACTGTACTCACAAAAGATAGAGCAACAAGCGCACTGCCAGCTCCATCATCAATACGAGAGAGATCTTCGAGGAACTCTTCGTCCACCATCTTTCTACGACCCTTCACCGAAAACGGAGGTCCCGACGAGCGTCGATGATTTAGAGACAAAAGAATCTTCCCAATATCTCAAGCCTGCCAACTACGCTCGTCGCAAAACCAAGCGTCATCCACTCAGGCACGTCATAAAAGGGATGCGCAATGTGGCTACTCAAGAAGAGGTCGAAGCCATAGCAACCATCTACGCGCACGCAGAATGGCTTCTTCGAGACTTACGCGGAACGCGATATCGCGATCTGATATCTCAAGAATCATCTTGGTTCCAGAAACAGATCCTGCGCGTTGAGAAGTTTTTCTCGCGGATGGAGTGGTGCTGTGACCCGATGTTTCATCTGGATCCTCGGGAATCTCCTGAGACTTGGAGAGGATGGAAAGAGTGCGGAAACGAGGAGATGGTGTGCCGAGAGCACGGCAGCTATGTTTGCTACTGTCTCCGGTTCTCTAATGGAGTTGAGACGGTCGTGCTGAATTGGAGACCTTTTGCTCTAGGGATGTATGAAGAGTTGGAAGGAGGCGCTGCGTGTCTCTTCCATGAATCGCCGGAGTGCTTTTGCTTGTGGCAGAACATTTATGGTGTTGGTTCTTTTCAACTGTACAGTTTTAGGGACTCGAAGCGGTATGAGATCTTGGGATTTTGAAAAGCTTTTGGGAATTCCAGTATGGAAAAAATCTCAGAAATTCAAGAAGTCATACGTTCCTCGCAACCGAGACTTTCGAGCCAGAAATTAGGGGAAACGAGAAATTCAAACAGTAGAATCCATCGTCAAATAGGGGAAGAGCAGAAAAGTAGACCGAGCTAGATGCTAAGGAAAGTGATAGATGCAATATCTCATGAGTGTAGATAGATCCCGCCTCGGAAAAGCTTTTTAACGCGAGGAAAACAATGCACACGAACTCCGAGAGCAAGGTCCACCGCTGCGATATTCGCTGTGATTTGATTTTCATTCTTGAGCAATTATACATCCGCACTAGCAATTTCTTCGCCAGTCTCCAAATCCCTCAACTCCCCTACTACGCACATCTAGAACCGGGTAAAAGGAAGCCTGTACAAGATCATCAGTATCAATTCCACTCCGCGCCGCCATCAGACAAACTCACCACTTCCCCCTCATCGTAATAACCGCCCACTCCGCCCCACTCTCATCCACCTCCTTCTCCACCCCCGTACTAAAACTAATCGCGCTCATGATCCCATCCCCAAACTTCTCGTTCAGCACCGCCTTATACGCATACCCATAGTTCTGCACAATCTCATACAGCCGGTAGATCAGCGGCTCCGTCGGCGGCATCGGGCCCGCCTTGCCCCGGTCCGGGAACCCTGATAGCTGCTGTGACAGCTCGGCTTCGTCGATGGAGAGGAGAGAGCAGAGTTTGGAGATGTCGGAGGCGGACGCGGTGGACTGGCCGTAGAAGAGCGCGGCGATCGCTACTTCGGAGCGCCCGAGCGACGCGGCGATGGCGGCGAAGGAGAGCTGCTTGGCGGTTTTGGCGTCGAAGAGGGTTTTGGAGGAGGCGGGGAGGCGATCGATGAGCGTCGTCTGTGGGAATTGATATCAGTATTGTATTTCACGTGGTGTTTTGGAGACATATAGCTGTGGATGCGGGGTAAGTGAGGGGGTACTGCAGCTTACGTCGAGCGCGGTGAGTTTAGGACCGGATGCCATAATGTATGATCTTGAAGTTGATTAAATGGAAACTATTGTTGTTTAATGAGGTATCCTCAACACGGATATCAGTCTGCAAAAAGAGCGGGGTGATAGACTTCTTTTGTACGACAAGCTGCCCCGCGCACCAACGGGGCAGGGACGTCATGCCGGGAAATCCCCGAACCATGACCGCGAACCATTTTCCTCATTTGACCTGCGGGGTCTGCACTAAAAAATTTCTAAAGATTTATAGTTCCCTTTCGAGCGAAAGAGATCACATAACAACCCTCTTGGAGTATTTTCGGAAAGAAGAGGAGCCGGCAGCGGATCGGGATCTGATACCAGGTTCCCACGGCATTGGCCGAACAGGCTACGCAGAACGATTAGTCGGGATCTATCTGAGATCCATTAGCTTGGCTGAGCTTGGCAAGCCTTGAAAGCTCAGACCTTATCATTTATATTTCCTTGTTATCTTCATAGCTTTCTTTGCACACTGTGGCTTCTGTCTTGATACAGCTTTTAGCGTTATATCCATCCCACCCTAGGCGCCAGATCGAGAAACATATCCGAAAAATGACAATACACATTCACAGCTTCGCTTCATCAAGTTCCCTTTATATCATCTCATCACAATTCAAGTCAAGCAAAAAACTAACACCATACGCGCAAAGAGTATATATATTCTCTCAAGCTAATCTACAAAAGAAACAAAAAATCACCCGAAGCGCTTCCTTCGGGTCGTATATAAAGCACAGCTCGTATGAGCTGCCGGGTATGTATAAGTGGGAAGGTAGGAGGAGTTCTCCTCTCGTTGAAGAAGTGTAAAATATGTTTGGAGAAATGAAGGACAGCACTATGCTATGCTATGCTGGTTTGCGTTTGCGTGTTAAGAAGTAGACTTAACACCGCTGCACGACACAGCCGCCTCCGTTCTTCTGGATGACGCAGCCGCCGCCGTTACGTTGGATAACGCACCCGCCGCCATTGCGTTGCACGACGCACCCGCCTCCATTGCGTTGGATGACGCATCCGCCGCCGTTGCGCGCTGCTGTTGATGTGGAAACCATTTTGATGTTTTGGGTTTTTGTGGGTTATTTGTTTTGGTAAGTGTGTATAGTGAGTGTATTGAAGTGGATATTTGTAGTTCGTGTTCGTGTTTTGTGTTTTGTGTTTGTGGTGAGGAGAGGCCTTTGGAGTCAGAGAGAGCGGGTCCTTTTATAGAGCTTGGGAAGAGACGAGAGCTGTTCGGGAGAACAGAAGTCGGTGACGCCAGGCTGGTCCGAGGTGCTGATTCGTCAGTGTGAGGGGGAAGAGGCTCATGGAAGAGTCTATTTGCTTGTTAGCTGAGCTTCTAGAAGGTTGGGATGAAAGGCGGTGCTGTTCGGAGGAAGTGTTGCCGCGTGGGATCTCAGGTGCTTGATATTGTCACTTAGTATTATACTTCTCTCTCAAAGCGAATAGTCTCCTGCATCTTTGTGGGAAGTGTCACATCCATCGAGTCATGAAGAGATTGATATGGACGGGCTGAAAGGTGTTTTGTTGACAGGATGTCCAGATCCGGAATGGAGGGGGCGGATAAGCGAGCCCCTTAATATTGTTCCCTTCGTATTGTTCCCTGCAGTTTAAAGAATGCGCATTGTAACAGTAGCGTATCGGAATGAGTAGATGCCGATTCTCGGGGGCAGAGTTGGCAGCTAACAGTGGTTGGTGTTTATGCAATGGGTTAATTGGATGATGGGCGCTCACGGTGTCTTCTAGGATATTAAGAAGCTCTCGTTCGGCTACCGCGAGAATAGGGCTTCTAGACACCGTGGTAAAGGCATAGGGATCCTTCTAGAAGTGATCCAAACGTTAATCCACGTGGATGCTTGTGGTCGACATGAGGATTGCCAAGGACATGACATCAGAGGGCTTGCTCAGGCGATCTTCGAGACTGTGATTGGACAAAGCCGAGAGAACTCTAAATAGGGCTCCTACATCAACTACTGGATCAACATATGAGACGTCGAAGAGGTAGCCCTGAGTATCTGTTGCATAGTCGTGAGAGTCCATGCGTGATGTTTACTCTACTAAAATTGAGCCCGAGGCCGTGAGAGTTGCGCCGAAAGTACACGCTCGTCTGCACCGGTCTTTTTTTCTTAGGCATCTAAAGGCTCGAGCTTTGAATCTAAGCTTCGTCATGTCGTGTTGTTACGCCGCCACCGGCTGGATATGACTCTGAAAGGAGAAACGAGAAATAAGGAGGAGGCTAGTATCTCGCCATATATATGTATATATATATAACTAGCTATCACCCAGACAGCCCAGAAGACTGCGCTAAGGTTGTTGATTATACAAGTACTATGTATCCCAGGCTATTAGTACTCCAAGCTCACCGCTCGACGCAATTACAATTTTCGTCTGGAGCCAAAATGCTATTAACCCGCGAACGCCGACCCCCAAAACCAGGATTCAATTTATAGCCACCAACTCCCCCACCCGCATCTCAAAACCGAAAGCAAAAGTCTCACGCTCAAATTAACTCTCCATAATAACCTCATTCACACTCCCAATATCGCCGCCGAACGGCTCGAGGTCCAGCACCTCGATCCTGCGCATCCACGTCTCGGGCCATAACAAGAAAACGCCATGGACGTCGCGGATATGCGCCTGCCACTCCGCGTCGTAGATCGTTTGCCGGTTGTAGCAGGGCGGGCGCGGCCCGGCGACCGAGGCCGTCTTGCAGGCTTCGAGGATGCTGAGGGCTTCCGAGGCGGGGATCACGGTCCAGGCGGGC